>PNEQ01011627.1:0-65350 GCA_003012365.1 Medauroidea extradentata | reverse complement strand
GTAATTTGAAAATTGTATTGCTTGTTAGGGAGAGACCCAAAACTCAATCATTTTGTATGCAAATACGATTTGCGTGTATCTATTGTTAAATTTGATTCTTTAAAAATTGTGTTATATGTTAGTATTCAATGATGATATTGAAAGTTCATTTTTTGATAAATACAGATATACTTGTTTACGTAGTGAGTTATGTCAGAACAGTCTCTCACAAATAAAAGTATTGTTTTGTGGTAATTTGTAATTGTTTTATGTGTCTCAATTTTGAAACACCTTTCAACTAGTTTGGGGTTCAAAATTAAACTTTAAATTGTTGCTGAGGTCCGTAAGCTCCTAGTTACACAAAATGACTATGTACAAGAAAATAAACCAAAAAAGAACTCAATATATTTAAGTTAGAATTTATTGTTTTGTGGACATACGCTATTGCTAGAATCATTGGAAAATCGCGAAAATATTAAAAATAGTCTCCAATAATATGTATTATATTAACCGTGACACGTGTGAACAGTTTTGGAACGAATCACACACGCTGTGTGTCCAAGCTGTGCAGTTCTAACTGGGCCTGTTGTAGAGAGAAAGAATGCTACAAATAAACGATAGCCAATGTCGATACAAAACATTCAGTGTTATATACATCACGTTGGAGCCTAGCAAACTGTCAACTATTCCCGCGATTTTCCAGTGTCTCTAGCTATTGCTCATGTTTTGTTGACCAAACTTGTATTTAACGACCAAACGCACAAAAAGAACAAAAAAAGAAGAAAGAACAATCCCAGAGAGATTCTATCAGATTTAAAATATATATATATATATATATATATATATATATATATATATATATATATATATATGTGTGTGTGTGTGTGTGTGTGTGTATGTGTGTCAGCAAGAATTCTAAAGATAGAAATATGAGAAAAGATCAAAGTAGACAAAATAGTGGACAGTGTACAACAAATAAAAAACAAGCGACAGCACACGTTAAAATCAACGAAAAAATGCGATGTTTCGGGAATTGCTATCTATCCCCGTCTTCAGGCTGAGACACAGCTGGTCGGAACACCAAGATGCGAATGGGGCTACAAAACATAAGCAATGGCATATGTCCACAAAAAAAATAAATTCTAATTGTAAACTCCCATTGTAACATACATTAAAAAATATAAATATAATTAAGCTTTATCAACAAATATATAACATGAATAGTTCCAGAATAGGAAGACAGCTGGTATGTAACGGAAAAAAATTATAATCAAACAGACAAGTGCGTGTAAATGGTGACAATAAGTATAAAGAGTAATTTATCGCTTGAAAAAAACAGTTTGCTAGGATCCAATCTGGCATTACGCGTCAGACATTTTTATTTTTTTTCCCCGACGATTTGTATGTTGCAATTCCTCTGGAACAATACGAATTCTGGTATGTACTCAAAAATGGAGCATGTGTTATTTGTCTGCAAATATGCAAATACAGTAAACTCCCAATAATCCGAGCACGTATTAACTGGTTTGCGGATTATCCATGCAGCATTCTGTGTGTTTAACACTGTAAACAACAAACATTTTGTAAAATACCTCTTGGAACATAGCATGAATTATGGCGGGTAACAGTTGGATTAACGAGATTACAGCATCACTTTTTCTTGGAACCCGACATATTTTTCTGTAATTTAAAAAAAAAGCGCGCTATAGATGAGTAAATACGCTGTAAATATGCGAAACCGTATTTCGTTACAGAGTTCAAGTGAATTATTTAAAAATGCTTTTTTTTTTCTTTTTTCTTTTTTTTTATTGGTAAATGGGCTATTTTCGGATTATTCGTGTTTTCTTTCCGATTACCGTGCGTTTGCCCGAAATTAATCATCAGGAATAATCAAGAGTTTACTACAGTATTATCACACTAAGACGTAACATCCTACAATTTTGGAGACCATTTCGGGACAAAAATTTTCGCGATTTTCCGCACTCCATTGTCTCTCTCTCACCAGAAAAGTTGTTCAAACAAAACTAAACCATTCCATAATTCGTACAACTGGTCAAAATGCAATATCCAAAACACTGTAATCGGGCACGTACACGTCATCTGCTCATCTGGCAACACTGCCGGCGATGTCACGCCAGACGTCTGGTCGACAGCGTGGGCTGACGTCATCAAGCACGGAATGTTGTTTCAGCCGGGGTGGTTTTCATTTACCGCGGCTTCAGCCGGCTGGTGGGGGTGGATGTTATTACTTTTTCAGACTTTCACACCCCACTGGGCCCGAGAGGTGGGGTGGGGGGAGGACACGGAATCCAACTCTCACAGCGAGCATGCACGGTTGAATGCTCGACCGCTCAGGAGGAAAGGAGGGATGGGGCATAATAAAACACTGGGCCGCGGGGGGTGTAAAAAATGTAATAACGTCTGCTCAGTGTTGAAATATTTCCCCGCGGCGTTGCTGCTCATTTGTACATTTCACCGTTCATCTGGAGTTGTGACGAGGCGGGTTGTTTTTGGTCCGTTAAAAGGGACAGTTGTTATTTAAAGTCACTGTTCCCCGATGTGCGCTAGAGTGACCACGATGTGAATAAATATCACGAGGGTGCACAAGGTATAGGTTGTCGCACACATAAATCCAGACTTACGTCTGGGCGCCCGTAGGCATCTGATTGTCCTGGAGGATGATTAACGGAGAGGCGCCGGAATGAGGACTGCGGGGGTAATGGGAGATCCCTGAGAAAACCCGCGTCGTCCGGTACGATTCCTATATAAGAAATTCCGGGGACCGAACCCGGATCGCCGTGGTGGAAGGAGAGTGTTCTCGCCACTTGGCAACCGCGGTCACACTCCCACCACGGTGGTGTAGAGGTCAGATCAATCGACTCCCGTCACGGCGAACTTGCTTCGATTCATGATGGGGGCAGTGGCGGCTCGTGGGTTGTTGCCAGGTGGGGGGAACTGTGCACTATTGATGAACGCGCCGTAGACCAACGACCACGAAATATTTGCCGGCTACTAGATCTTTTATGACCACTCAGTAATAAGGGGCGCCTGCACATCAGTGTGTCAGTGGCTGTAGAGTCAACCAGCGCACAACCCTGTACAGCTCTTGGCAACTGAACTGCAGCCCTACCTCGCAACAACCCACGAGCCGCCACTGGATGGGGGTCAGTTTATTATTTTCGTATGTGAGATACGCGACGGACGTTGTCGTAGGCCGGATCGTTTTCTCAGGGTAATCCCAATTTTCTTGCCCTTGGATTCCGTCGCCGACACAGTGACCTCATTTCACTCTCGCCCTCATGACCTCCCCACTCCACTGCCTCATACATGATGATGTTTGACTACCAGTTCCGGTCTTCGGATCAGAGATGCAGTCTTTTAAATGTGCCTCATTCTTAATCAACTGAAATAAATTGAACTGAAACCAGAGCTACTATTCTGGTACCGTTACAGACCTTTCGTGTTCTTGTTGCGTTGTATTTTCAAGTAAATGTAGCCACCTGTGCTTAATGCAGCAATGTTAACCGTTTTACTAAGTTGGACATTATAAACAGTTATATGTAGTTACCACACGAGTATAGGGTTAGGAGAAGGAAACGTGGCATATGGAGATGTAAAAGGGTTGCTGCAGCCCCCGAAAAAGCAGTATTTTTAGAAACTTTTCCTTGCTTACAGCAAAACTTATTTTATAAAATTATTTTAAAATATGAAGTTTAGATACTGGAGTTAGTGGTAGGCACACGTAAAAAATAAGTCGTTTTAAATAAATAAATAAATTAATAAAAGAAGAATGCTGACAAGATCCTATCTCTGTGTCAGCCACATACATTTCTCCTCCCAAAAACATTTAGGATGCACCCATGACTTTTGCCTATCGTCACTTGTATAACTGTTAATTATGTTTGCCAGATTTTTTAAATGACAAGACAAGGAATTACTTATTCTTTCTTGCTAACCAGACTGTCGGATGGTTCCCTAAGTAAATGAAGAGGTGAAAGAAGAGAAATAATTTCTCTGCAGACTCGAGAGATATGGGAATAGTCTGTCTCTGTCACGTCTCTTTGTGCTAGCTCGGAGTCGTGGGAGCGCGCAGAACGGACAAAGACACCCCGCTTCTAAGACGTCGTTCCCGCCCCACCCCACACCCCCAGGGGTTAATTAGGTCAGCGGCGGATGACCTCTGTGTTCACATCCTGCAAGCCTCGCTGCTCAGACGACGACCCCAGAGACCGCTCCATCCGCGCGTGTGCAGACTCCCCCTCTCTTCAGTCGCCTTACATCGATCCTGGTTCTGTTGAATTGGACATATCTTTGCGTAGTTGTCACAGGGGCGTCATTTAGAGGGGGAAGGGGGGCAAGTGCTCCCCTGGATTTAGAAGAAAATGTGTAAAGAACAGTTTCGTGTATTTTATCATGTAAATAATACTAACGTAAGCACATAAAACCAAAATTTTATTATTAAAGTTTCTAACGTATACATGCTTAAATAATAAAAAAGATGCAACAAGGTCACTGTCGCCAAAAAAACTTGTCCCCCTCCCCTTCAAGGAAAACCTGAAATGACGCCCCTGAGTTATCGTAGGCGCGTGGGGTCGAAAAACATTGTAGTTCCTTGTCTACCATCCAAAACAATATCACCGTCGTACGGTAAGTTGATATTTAAAAAAGAACTGTTTGAAACAATTACCAGGAATACTTCCGTTACTACTATACAACGATGTAAGCAAATGAAAAAGCAATACAGTGAGATAAATAAATTAATTTATTTTTTATTGTTACATGTCAGTGAGTATGAAAATTGTTCGTAGTAATTTATTTTAAAAGAGAGTTAAACACGTCTGTTGTACATTAGTTGGAGGATGGTTGGGTTGGCATTGATGTCGTAGAAATAGTTCTTCTGTATATTATGAACAGCTGCTAAAATATTCAACATCGTATAATGGAATATGAACATAATGTGTTCATTTTCAGGGAATGAAATAAATTGTATATTTACATTTAGCATATATTACAATATTTTAGATATGGCGTAGTTAGTGACGGCGGATGAACAATGTACGTAGGCTCGCAGTGCAGCCGTAAGCCTGGCAATGTTATTGTTGACGTTTGGCGGAAGGATACATAGTTGGTGTGAAAACATACCCAAGCTAGAAGCAGGGCTTCCAGAAAGTATCAAGGAACCGTATAGTCGGAATGTCGGCAATAAGTCGTGCCGGACGATATCGTTGGTCGTTTTTGTATTAATTCGCTGGCAAATTACCTTCGAGCTTGATCGCACGCATTTAGACATCGAAAATAATCTGAAGTTAAAAGCCATCATGTTGAACTTTAAATTTCTCTAAAGTGTAACATGTACCACATCAAAAAATATTAATACGGTAATGTATTGTCTACGTACAGCAAAAGTGTTCGTGTTATATCGTACTACATGTAGGCTTTTCAGATTAAAGTGGTCAGTTATAGACCCTTTCTGATAGCCAAGATATTCACAACTATGTATTTAAATTGCATCCTCACATGTTAGTTTCTCAAGCAATGAATTATCTGCATATAATTTATTATTAACACTAAAATATATTACATACAAATGGCGATAAAATAAGGCGAAAAGGAAAGTTTTAGTAGGGCCTCAAAAAAGTTTAATATTAACCTAAACATTCTGTATGGCTATGTAACGGTTATTGCTAATTTTCTTCCAGAAGTTCATCCTAGTCTGTACAAAGATACGCGAAATCTTCCTTTCTGTTGGCAGTCCTGTGGTTTTCAGAGCTGTTTTTCTTTTTCTTACTTTTAAGGCGGCCGCCTGGTGAAGGGCATGTTTGTGTGTGTGTGAGGCGAAAACCGATAGGAGCTACGAGCGACGTCGGCCGGCACATGTATTGTGATATCGCCTCTACGGCCTAATTAGCCAAGTCCAGTGTATTTATAGACCTCAGTTTCGAACAAATCCGTTACATATACCTTGAGAAACAAGCGCGTGAAAAAGTTGATTTTAGCCAAGTCTGATAGCTTTAAAATAATGCTTCCAACGTGTGTGATGTCTTAATCGTCATTCACAAGTAGTCTGAAGTGTGTTTTCTTTTCGTAGATAAGCGTTGTGGACGCATTTTTACTGGTCTCTGAGAAATAAACGTAACTCCGAACACGCTGCACTCAGTTCGTGCTGACCAACATCTCTTCACGTCTTCCTTCTATGTCTCTGCCGCGCGTCGCGTAGACAGACGAGGCGTGGCGCGGATGAAAAGACATGAACGAAGACAGGTTCAAGCAGAACTGATGAGCGGGTGAGATGGTAGGATGACTGTCATTGGGCCTGGGCGGCCCCAGACACCGGGGCTCCGTCGACGCACAGGAAGTGCCGTCGATTTGCCGCCATTTTTAAACCAATTTGGACGCGATTGGGCGGTAATAGAGGACGGCGTCGGTTCTAGGAAACGGGCCGGTGCACGCACTTCCCGTGACAATCCCGCGACAGTTGTTCGGCGGGGTCTTGCCGGAAGTTCCGTTAAGGTAGTAAATACTGAATGAGCACCGTGCAGAAACAATGGGGCTAGGTAGCGTTGGGTCAGAGGAAACGCCGGATTGGCCGACATTTGAAATGTATACGTTAGTGTTGGAGATAGTACATAAGGAAAAAAGAGGGGGTTTGCAGAACTTGCTCCTAACACCTGGCGAATTTTAACATGTAGTCATTTTCGCTTAGTTAACTAAAGGACATAAGCATGGGCTAATTGTTTGGACTAAACTGACCCTTCAGCTGTAGGCCTACGTAATCAACCATCTGTCGATCTTCAAATTTATTTTAAGAGCAATTTTGGGAGTGTTTAATCAAAACTGTAACATTCTATATTCAGTATTGTTTTTCTTAGCGCTTCGTTTAGAACTAGGGGCCACGGTGACTGAATGGTCAGACTATTCGCCTCCCACCAAGGCGATCCGGGTTCGATTCCCGGCGGGGTCGGTCCCCAGATATTCACATGTGGGAATCGTGCCGGACGATGCCGTTGGTCGGCGGGTTTCTCTAGAAGATCCTCGTTTCTCCCGCCCCATAATACCGGTGCTGCTCCATACTCACCTCATGTCACCCCAAACCAGCGCTAATGGCCTAGATGTTAAGCCAAGATCAAAATATTTCACTCCCCGTTTAGAATTACATCGGCTGCTATTCGTTGACAGTTGATTGAGGCACATAAAAAATTCCCATGACCTCCTGACACTGGTAAGACACTTGTTTTCAGATCGTCACCCCATCATATTACATATTTTGTCATTTAGTCCATTTAAAATAAAGTGAGTAATTTGTAAGCCCCTTCCAGCAAGTATAAAAGTGAGAGATGGTCACCCCATCTTGAATGTTTGTATTTTGAGTCATAACTTTTCTTCTGGGTAAATTTGTGCAAGTTTAACCTAAGTACAGAATAGGATCGAATTGCGATTAGAAAATTCTTGTTACTTTCTTAACTACAATTCGACCTCTAGGAAAAAGGATGATAGTAAAGCACTGCACGCCAGCTGAGTGGGTTGCGCGGAGAGGCGATGATATATTACATACGTCGGTCAACGGCAACCTTACCGCTCCTGCGTCACACAGTCAAACACAACCTATCTAGGGAGGCCCCTTAAATAGCACCATTTTGCACCTTAAATATTTTTTTATTCAGGGGAAGATACCCGGACTCTCCCTCCTCCCCCTTCTTTGACTCGTGATGTCGATATAGCTACTTTTTAAGGAATTCCACCTCCCCCCCCCCCCCAAATCCAAAAGCTGGATCTGCCCCTGTCACAATCAAATCAGTGCAGCGTATTGTCCTGTTATAAATAGAGCCAGTGATTCTTGGTGGAAAGAATTATGCAGCATGTTTCAATGTCTCATGTTCACATCTGCAGCCATGCTATATGGATATTGGCAGCGCATTGTGTAGAGGCGTGGCTCATTTGACTGTTCCAATGAGAATAACGTCACTACATCACACGTCTGCAATTTACGGGTAGATCCCCAAGACGTTGAGAGTCAACAACAGCCAATCACTGACCATGAAGCAGAGCTGCAGATGTGTACGTAAGGCATTGAAACAAAATGCTACATAATTCTTGTCACCAAAAAATTACTTGCTCTAGTTATAAAAGGATGCCATGCGAGTAAACGTAGTTCGTGAATGTCCGGTCGGGTCCGCCGCAGCTCGGGAGGCTGGAGGCGTGATGTTATCGGCCGCCGCGCGGACACAGCGCAGCAGAACAACAAAAACAAAAGACTGTCTGGAGGGGGACCACGACCGCTGGAGGAGTGGACGTGGCACGCGTCTTGGTACTACGCGTGGTCGTCCAGACAGGAAGTGAACTGTTAAAACTGTACCGAGCCAGATACCGTGGGTTGACGCCGAGGTCGGCCAGCACGCATTTCAGTTTCTTGCACTATCGTACTTCAAATTGTCACACCACTCGCCTCCAACAAAGGCTGTCGCGAGTTCGATCCCCGGCGGGGTCATTTTAGCATGTGGGAATAATGATGAACGATGTCGCTGTTCGACGGGTTTTCTCTGGAAGCTCCCATGCCCCCCCCCCCCCGGGCATACTGATCATAGCTTTTCTTTATTGTATGCAGTGGCGTAGCCAAAAAAAAAAAAAAAAAAGCGGCGGGGGAGACAGGGGTTGTAGTAAACCACCCTCCCTGCCTTGTGAAAAGTATATTTTCATCGCTAACATAAATTTTAACAACCCAACTTTTTAAAATAATTTTTGTAGCATTCTATGGTAAATCGAATTTATTTTACGATTTTCACTTTAAATCAAAAGTATTTAAATGACAACAAGAAAAATATCTTCATTTGTACAAACAAAATTAAATTTGTAACCCCGCCCCAAGAAGTTCATCAAACTTGTATCAACCCTACCTTACGAAATGTTCGGCTACGCCACTGATTATAGGACCTCATCCCGTGTCATCCTTCGCAGTAAGCAGATGAACACAGGTGGGTCAGGATAAAGAGAGCACGTTTGGAAGCCTAGTTAGTTTTTACGGATAAAATATTTAATAGTTTCCTGCCACATTTTAATACATACAACCTAAGTAACAATCAACCTGTATAGAATATACCGTACTGAAGAGTTTGAAGTCTCAATAGGTATTTTTTTTTTTAGTTATTACTATTGACAAGAAAGTAATCACTTTATTGCGAACCCCTTGGGCGCCCAGAATAAGGCTGCATCCGTGATCGAACCCGGGTCCTCCCAATGCGAATCAAGCGTATTACCGTTGATTCATCTCGCTCGTTAGTAATAATAATAATAATAATAATAATAATAATAATAATATGGGGTACGGAGTGACTCCAAAGGCAAGGTATCATGATCAACATACATCAAGGCGTGGACCTTCAACCTGGTAATACGTAGGCGTCCACTGTTTGCCGGGAGATAACTTTTAATATGTCCATATTATGTAACAGCGACGGGTGGTCGAACCCGGATTGTCATGATGGAAGACGAGCGGTCTAACCACTACACCGCCGCGGCTCCTTGTCAAGAATAAGAATAACAACCTGTGTTATATTTGAGGCCTGAAACGTTAATTTTGCGTACCGTGACATCTATTATACAGTGTTTATTACTGACACTGCTATGTTTGCAGTAACGAAAGCTACGAGAAAAAAAATCCAAACGGCCCAAAAAGAGAACAAATAACAAGGGATTCAAAAGTTGATCTATATTCTGGGTGAGTCAGCATGAGATGCGTTTGCGTGGAGGTAGCTGTGAAAATAATGTCAGTTAAAAATATACAGTTCGTACGTAAAGTGAATATAACAGGAGTGATGTTGCCCTGACAATAGTATGTAATATTTATTTATTAAAATAAAACGAAGCACTTGATATTAAGGCGCCCGCCTGGTGGCTGTGTGTGTGAGTGAGGCACGGCGCCAAGGGTGATGTTGACCGACTCATCTGGTGCGGTATACCCTCTACCGCAAGACACTGAAACGGCGTGCAATGGTGTCGTAGATCACTCGCCTGACTGACACTTTCAGTGGTGACCCCATCTTTTTATTGGTGAAAAGTGTTAAGCAAAGTCCATTATACTTTTTTGTCGTAGTTTTACACAAATATCGTGAGTAGTTGTTTAGTTATAATATAAACAGCCGTTTTTAGCCATTTTGAGGGGCTCCGAAATGATCTTGTTAATAAACGTCATATTTGAAGCTACAATTCCACCAAAGTTTGAAGTGTGTGTTCTTTTTGTAAATCCAAAACCTTAGAGACACGTTTAGAAGTTTCTTGGAAAATAAAGGTTCTGCTACCACGCTGCAACGCTCTTTACAAGGCACGTAGGTGGGCGCCTTAAGTAGTGACACTTTGATATCTAAACAATTGAAGACTTGAACTGCGAGAAAAAAATTTAATATCTAGATTTCTGTCTACCTCTTTTTTTATTTTTTTCCCCCGAAAGTTTCTTGGCCGTCTTTCTTATGGAGTCAAGTGCCAATGAAATTGGAACTCTAATGAGAACCATGAAATCCCGTAATTGGAACTCTAATGAGAATCACGAAATCCTGAAAGGAAATGTCAATGTATCTATTGAGTGACAAGCGAAGGGATAAATTGCAAGAAAAATTTTCTCATCAGTACTAATCATGAGTCTGTCAAAAATGATAGAAATTTTTTATTGCCAACTACAGAGATCCTCCGTGTAAAATTACTAATATGTTTCTTTGTCCCGAATCAACGTCATCGCTTTAATTGACAATAAACTTTTTTGGGTTCTAATTTAGCACACTGGCTGTAATTAGTTACTGTTAAACCCGCCAGCCAGAGACATTGTCCGGCACGATTCCCACGTGCGAAAATCCTAGGACCGACCCCGCCGGGAACCGAGCCAGGATCGCCTTGGTGAGAGGCGAGGGGTCTTGCGGGGTAGAAGCATACATGCATACGTTGACTAACAATGAAACTTAACATGCCCACACGAGCGCGAGAAGAAAGTTCAGTTTGGCAAGGCAGTCGGAACTGAATTACTGAACATATACAACTAGTCCGAACTACAAACTCTTCACTCATTTTCAAATTCTTTTTTGTAAAATTTACAAAAAACTTGTATTTTTACAAACTTCTTTGTATATTTACAAACATTTCTGTAAATATACAAACAAATTCTGTATATTTACAGCTAATATCTGGTTAAGTTTACAACACTTTTTTGTAGTGTTACAAAAAAAAATTTTGGAAACTAGTTTCCAAAAATTTTTTTTGTAAAATTACGAAATGTTTTGTAAAATTTGCCAGGTCTCCTAGGTTTATTTTGTTTCAAATCAAAAAAATGTACTCATTAACGTTTATTTTACTAGTTCGCAAAGGTGTTTACGATATTTGTAATCAATTTAAAAAGTTTCTGACACCTTTCTTTCATTACCTGACTTATTACGTTCTGATATAAGTTTACAAGATTTTCCTTGTAAAAGTACAAATTTTTTTTACTGTGTAATCGTCAATTTTAGGTTTTCATGACTACTTGGAATATTTTTTCGCCATCATCGGTTTTGTGCCTGTTGCACTCCTCTCTCTGTTTCGATCTTCGCCATAATTTATCTACGTCCTCCATTATTTCCATCATCATCCAGTAGCGCTGTTATTTCGACGTCATCAATCATTATCAGCTTTCCCTCACCGCTCGTCCGTCTACGTGCATCCGTTCTCTCTAAAACCTTCTCCAACAAACTCTTTCCTCACAAAAATGTCTTAATACATTTTCACTTGCTGTTAGGAACTCTCCCCTGCCAATTTTACAGCTTCTCGATCCACACCCTTCCTGCCCAATTAATTTTTCCTAACTCTCTTAGGTGTTTTCAGAAAGAAACCCTTATAGCCCCTCCATTACTTGCTCTCTAAATAAACACACCTTGACGAGTAAATTAATTCGCCCAAAAAACACAAGTTTTTGGATCTTTTTAAAAGGTTTTTGATTCATATTTCCTCATTGATAATGCAAAGTTGAAGTTGATCTGTTTCTATTAACTGTACCGTCGACAAATTCTATCTACAAACTAAACAAAAGGCCGTTCATGTGAATTATGTCCGCTTAATTTACTTTCAGAACATAAAAGTTATTTTTGTTGAATGTATCTTACGTGACACACTACCAATAACGATATATTTTTAACATAAACTTTTCAAAAAATATATGCCTATTAAGGTAACTTAGACAAAATATTGTGCGAAAGAAAATTAAAGCGTAAATATTACTGCATGTTCGAAAAGCAAATAGATTTATATTTTTGTTAATTTTTTCAATCGTACCTTAAAATGTTTTTTATTAACTCAAAACTTTATGATACTTTAAAATATAACTAACTATATAAAAAGCGTAAGGCCTGTTGAATTTCAAACTACCAAAGTGTACGGGCGATAAATTCAGCTGACGAAAATTACCCTGTTCTTAGCTATCATCACACTGCAAACATATTGTGTAAACTAGGTAATCGCGTGTTGGAGAAATCGTGTTTGATCAAGATTTTTGGCGAAGTAGTACCTTGAACTCCTTCCGTCGTAACAGACTTGTAGTTTTTATGACTATTGCAGATAAACGATACAATCGTGGCACGCAAGCAAATGGTAATTTTCTTCATTCTCGTTACATAATTCGCTCATCTTACGCCGTATATTTTTTTTACTCGAAATTATTAGGTTTTTTGTTTGATTTCTTCAACCAGAGTCACAACGGTAATTTATATTTATTTAAGTTTTGTCGTAGAACGCTTTGAAGAGCCGTGTCTTCAACATTTGTACTAATGCACGACGGCTTCGTTTTCGAATAAATATTGTGATGTGTAAAGACTGGCCCAGGTTAACCAGGCTCCAAGATACAAAACTATCAAAATTTAACAGAGTTAAATGGAAGTATATCATATAAAGAGAGTTTTAAAAATATTTTGTGTGACAATTTACTACATAAAAATTAATGCTTTTATTTGTTCAACTTATATTGCATTTCTGTACAATTTCTTCGGTTACGATGAAGCTTTGATGACTTATGCAAGCATCCCGCGAAGGTTTCTGCCAAAAATATTGTATACTTTGATCGGGGTGGGGTATAAGGGCAGAACGGGGTACCCCAAAATATTAGTGAAATAATTTTATTTTACAAAATGTTTCTCAGACTGTCATTAATGACCCTTAACTTCATATTGCGTTGTTTAGCACTTAAAAAAAAACTTTTTTGATTAAGAAATATTGTAGTATTAAATGGAAACCCCCGCGAAAAAAAGTCGAGGGTACCAGCTAGTATACAAAAACGCAGTGTTAGTGCATCGTTTCTTGAGACTTCGAGTACTTTATTGGCATTATCATGAATTCATTATGCTGCTAAGACAAATATACAAAGGAATTGAGACAGAAATGGGAGTACCGCGAGAAAACCCTGTTCATCGATAACGCCCGGAATTTTTACCACACATGCGGAAGGTCAGGCTTATCGAAGTCATTCGGGAATTTAAAAAAAATTGTACTCACTGATCTTAGGATTTATTTTGTTGCGCCTGTTTATAGCACAATTTAGTTCCCCGACACCTGACGATATATTGGGTTGCATCTTGTGACGTCACGTGTTCGTAGATGTCTCTCTCATTTTCTAACGGTTTCGCGTCGCCGGAAGTGGCCACACACACACGCCGGATGCTCGCCGTCGCTGAAGGTGGAAGTTATTGCCTCGCCAACGTCACAAAGGCTATCACAGCGATCCAACGCCAACGGCCACCTGCAGCTCGCAGAGCGCCGAACTTCCCGTGACGTCACAGCTGCTTCCTGCCTTAATATTCCGGTTGTTTGCCGTGACCCCGTCACTCCCCCCCCCCCCATACAAGTCAACACAAACACCCTGTATGCTTCGACCGTAAACCCGGCTGCATGTCAGCGTGACACTATATAGATAGGATACTCCAGTGGCGGATTAAGAAACATATTTTTGTGTGATTTTATGGATTGCAAAAAATACCAGTCATCTGAAAAGTGTGATTTTTTTACTGTTACAGAACATTAAAAATAACATACATCATACAATTAGGTCACATTAAATGTACTTGGATCATCAAATAATAAAACTCCAGTTTCCTTGAGGCGACTGGACGAACTTTTGCTACATAATGTTGAACGCCATATTAGGGGGTGGGCCTTCAGCCCGGTAAACTCCCCCCTTTTAAATTCGCCCCTTGGGCTACTCCACGAATAAGTGCAATTTTTCGCAGCTGATAGTCATTGCAGAAGTTACATCAAATACATAATATTTCTGAAATATTATGTTACCGTATTGAGTATTTTTGAAGATCATCTCGTCTCAAATAATAATTTAAAAGTATTATATATTGTGACCGCAGGCGTTAACTTCGTGTACAGCATAATCTTTACACGCTGATTGTCAAAATATGTTGCTTTGTTTATATTAAAAAGACGAAGGAAGTATAGCTTACCTTAAAGTAAAAATGTATAGGGCATCAAAAGTACTAATTTTATCCTGTACGACCTATAAGAGCGCTTCAAATGCGTCGCAGGGTGTTCGTAAATACGTTTTTTTTTACGGAAATGCGCCTGTTGTGGCAATGTACGACCAAACGATGATTCACAGCAGACCACAGAAAACTGTGCCAACAGAAGTAATAGATAAGTGCACATATTCGTAGGCTAAGGGCCGTATCTATAAACGGCTTTTGAATGACAACCAACTGCTATCCCCGTAGAGAAAGCATTGGTGAACAGTTGGTTGTCATTCGAAAGAGGTCTATAGTTTCGGCCCTAAGACTATACGTAATGCACATAGCTGCCACAATGTTATAACCACCCGCCATCTTTACAGCGCGGCGTCTTGGGTTAGTTCCTTGATACTATACTGTAGGCGTTTATGAAAATTCACTAGGGTAGGGTATCTCAGCCTAAATGTAAAGTTTTTGCTGTATAGAATATTACCCCAAGGTAATTTTACCCGTGTTCGAAATTTCATCTGATGGCCTCTCGGTTAGTTACTGAAACTAATATGGTATTTAAATATAAACATTTTGAGGGCTTCTAAAATGATTTTTATAATATACGTGACGTTTAGAACGTTTGAAGTGTATTTTCCTTTCGTAAATTCACACAACGGGCACACATGGAATAGTTTTGTTAAAAAATCGTATTTGCGAACCACTAGTGCACATTTTAAGAGTGTTGTACGCGGGTCCCTTAATGTAATTCCACCCAACTAGAATACTGTATACTGTGTAAAAATTTTACAAGTAGATCATAATATACGAACGAATAAAATCTTCAATAATTCCTTTGCATGACAATATTTTTTGATAAATTTAAATTAATTTTTATGTACGAGAGTTAACATTAAACTACATCCGTTGAGAAGTATATTATTTAAGTTTCTACATCAGTCGCATTATTGGAATATTTTATTTTTCGTTTTGAAATTCTGAGGGGGGAAATGTGGAATTTTCTATACAGCATGAACGATTTCTCTCGCGCTACCGTACAATCAGTATTTTTTTTTTGCCAAAATCAGTACTGTTTTTTTTAATATGCTGTACTGATTGTGGCCAAACTGTATGGTAAAAGTTGAACTGCGGTGGTTGTACTGTAGCATAAAGCAAATTGAATTCACACTGTAATTACAAACTTCCCATCATTCTTCTTAGAAGTTCAAAAAGCTAAAAATAAAACAATCCAGCGGAGCTTGAAACACTTGTTCCATGGCAGCAAACTAGGCGGACAGTACTGGTGGTGGGTGGTGCATATTTTCTGGTCTGGCTGTACCCAATTACCGGATGCGAGGGTCGCCGCAACACGACACCGGCACAGTGGACACAGAGCGGCCTTGTTTGTCCGAGCAGACAGGTGTCGCATTGCAGCCGGGCAACATCTGCCGCGCCTGCCGCGCGTTGACCCGGCAACCCGCAACACGCTCCAGCGTTCGCCACCTCGCGACCTCAGCCTCCAAATGAAGGGCTTATTGCGGTACAACTCCAATTTTGTATTAAAAAAGGCGTTGTATCCACCATCGTGTAAGAAAGGTGCATTCTACCTTATTTCAAAAGTGGTACATCTGAACGGCGATGTGAACTTTATTATTACACTTATCTCGAAAACAGAATTTTTGGCATTGAATATGTTCTGGTGTCTGTATCTAAAAGTTAACTAAATTGGAGTTGTACCACTATTAAAATAGGCCCTTCAAATTACCTATACGCTATACATATAGACTGGGCAGGGTCCAGTAGCTTTTTATGTATAGACTTCTCAAGCTCAAAATAATTAATATTCTTAAAACTTTCAACCTTACAACATAATTATCTCTAATATAACTTAACATATCCTGCGACAGTGATTTCAATATTTAAAATTAAAGTAAATTTATATAACTATATTAGAAGATGAAATTTCACACCAAATTAATTTTTTTTCCATAAAGTAACATTGAGGAAACGTAATATTTTATAAATAACTTGAGCCCAGTAATTGAGCACAGATAAATTGTCCTCTTGCACTCCACATCCAGATATTATTTTACGTACGTTACGTAGAGTAAACTTAGGATCGTGTTTGGACTACTCGGGATTTGAACCTGCGCCCATAATATTATGATCAGAACAATATCAGTACGATAAGTAGGATACCTGTGGAGAGCACGAGGGGACTAACTCCGTGTTATGTAGGCACATTGTGCATGTTAATTGTCATCGTGCAACATTTTACTACTAACATTTCCGTCTCCAATCCACCAATCCAACCCAAGATTTGCCAAGTGTGCTTTATATTATATGGCTTATTCTGGTCACTTTAAATAGACTGCTCACAGTAAAAAATAATTAGCACTTATTGTCTTTGCCGAGACTTACAATAATAATAATAATAATTGGTGCTTAGGACTGACAACTTTCGGTCTCGGTGAAATCTATAAACACAATTTTATTACTTGCTCTGCTACGTTTACATTAAATTGTAGGAGAATAGAAATTGGCTGAACAGACAGAAGTATTCTAACTAGGACTTCGAAAGTATTAATTTTACCGCTGATAGTATGTAAAGTGGGCACGTTTGACGTGCTCGCAAAGATGACAAAAATTATTTAATTTCGCCAGAAACTTGAATTTTGCCATTTAAATCCAGTAATTAAAAATAACTTCAGCTCAATGTTGATTAAAACCACGCTTTTCTTTAAGGTCTCAGGTTCTTATTTAAACGGTTTTTCGAACATTATTAAATCATAACCGTTACATATATGTTTTGAACATTGGTTTTGCTATGTAGGCTAGTATTTTGCTTTGAAAAAAAATTAGGCTACCTAGTTCAAACTATTTCCAGCGCATCTATTAGATATACTGCTAATTTAAATAAGCTTCCTAGCGTCTAATTAGGTCTTACGGTCTCTTAATATCTATATTGCATAAGCCCGCTTGTTAACACGGCAAAGAGACTATGATCAACCCATGTACCACAAATATCACTGGTCTACAGTTTGTTTGCTGGAATACGTCGCCCTCTCCCGGCGTTAACTAACAGCTAATCCTATGAAGGAGTTGATCCAATAAAGGGGCTGACTAACCAGAACCTGCATCAAACGCGATTAGACTATGGACAGAGAGAGTTTTCGAGCGGGTAGGATTAATTGCCCGCAACTAT
This sequence comes from Medauroidea extradentata, assembly GCA_003012365.1. NCBI lineage: Eukaryota > Metazoa > Arthropoda > Insecta > Phasmatodea > Phasmatidae > Medauroidea > Medauroidea extradentata. The sequence goes on along the minus strand of PNEQ01011627.1, from coordinate 47,728 downwards.
GGGCGTGATTTTGAAGTGATCTAGCGACCTTCGTCAGTACCAATTTTTCAATTTTTGTTCAGTGCCTAAAAAATCTCATCACTGGTTTTTGAAATCTACATTTTAAAAGAATGCCACAGGCGTTAAGAGTATGTGGTAGATAAATCAACGGTGAAAACTCAAATTGAGATCTACACGTTTCAGAAAGTCAGTATGGAAGAACATACAAAACAACAATCCTAGTGCCAACTTTAAGCGAGGAAGGGGGTTGTTAGATGCAAAATTTTATTTGTCGATTTTCTGCAATAACTTCTGTTTAAAATATTTTTGGGAAATGTGGCAATGTTAAGACAGACGATACTTGTCATGAATTTTGGAAATCATAATAGTGTTAGGCTACAAGTTCATATTACTGGTCTTGTAATTATTTTTGAAGGTTAATATATAAATACCTTGCAATGATTCTGCATGAAAAATTTAATGAAATATTCCATTATTATTTATGTCAAGCAGTTTACCAAGAATATATTCTATGCCTTGTCGAAGAGAAATTTTTGATAATACAAATTGAATACATGTTATGGCCCGAAAACTGGAAAATATAAGTAATTATCCAACACTCCCCCTTAAGAGCAAATATTTACGCAGAATAACGAATTTGTTAAGTGTAGTCTAATCTCTTGCACTGCAATTATATGTATGGAATTAAGGCGTCAGAGATTATTCTTCGGAAATACTTTACTAAAAAAAAATCTTGCTCGGGAAGTTGGTAAAAACGATAGGATTGCTGTTTTATTTTTAATTTTTGAAAATTGGCTTCGAGAAACCTCCTGTAAAATATTTAACGGAAGCTGTTAGCGCTGAATTATGTAGGGAGATGCTTGTACAGTTCGAAGAGTTGATCGAGCCAAAATATTTCCGTATCTAATCATGGTAGTGCGTTGGAATCACACTCGGGAGGACACGTCTTTGATTCCTGGCTCCAAACAGCCTGATTTCGGTTTACCACCTTTCCCCGTAATCGCTACTGGCGAATGTTGAGACGCTATATTGATGATAATAGTAATGACAACAACAATACGACTTTATTATGACCTCGCTGCCGACGAGACGTAAGGTCTGACCTATCTTGCATCTAGCTGTGGTACAGTGAATTGATTTTTTCATTTATTTATTCATCGTATGGCAATACAATAGCTCCTGAAGTAGGTATATTACGATGTACAATAATGTAATCTGTTAGCTTTGGAGTCTTGACTAATCTTTGGGCATCTGGCGACTGCATTCAGGTTATAGCTGATATCTTTAGAATTCTTGCTGTTAAATACAAAAAATGACCGAATTCCTCTCGGATTTTTTGTACTTTGTCACTTAATACAAGTTTTGTCAACAAAACATAAGCAATGGCGTATGCCCACAAACCAATACATTCTACCTGTAAACTCCCAATGCAACAAACATTTTAAAATCGCGTAGCTGACGGTGTCGCATCAGTTAGGTCTTGAGGCTGCGGTGGCCGAGGAGCCAGACCTCTCGTCTCTCTCCAAGACGATCCGGGTTCGATTCCCGGTGGGTCCGGATCCCGAATTTTTGTATGTGGGAATCGTGCCGGACGATATCGCTGGTCGGCGCATTTTCTCGGGGATCTCCCGTTTCCCCCGCCGTTTCATTCCGGCGATTCTCCATACTCACATCATATCACCATTCACCAGCGCTAAAGACCTCAATGTAAAGCGCTGATCAAAATCTCTCTCTCTCTCTCTCTCTCTCTCTCTCTCTCTCTCTCTCTCTCTCTCTCTCTCTCTCTCTCTCTCAATTTGGTCTTGGTATGATCGACGATACCTCCATCAGCGGGGATTTTTTTGTTGAGTGTTCCATACAAATTGATTTTTTTTCTCACAGAATTTCCCTTGTAGGGAGGTTAACAAAAAAGCAATGGGGGTTGTAAGTGAACGTAGCACAGACGAATTACGTAATCTAGACACGACTTGGCTGTGTCGCAGACTGACATGGTGGGGCACGGGAAGGGAGTGGAGGGGGAACCACGTGAGCAAATCGATCGCAGTGGTTGCCAGGCAACGCGCGCACCGCTCGTGACATGCCAAGCCGCCGCCATCGCCTTCCCCTTTCATCTGCCCACGCCACGGGACGCGAGCGAGTGCCTCGAATTATCGGAATGAATACCTGCGAACCGATGGCTCCATTCCGATAATGAGTTTCGGAACACACCTCTTCGACTGCCGGGAAGGAATTTTTTACGTGTTCCTGGCGGTTTTCGCGGCGGCAAGGCCAAGGGCGAAGTTACGAGTAATTCCTAGACACTTGGAAGCTTGTGAACTGTGCGGTATGCAACCGTAGGCACGCGTGTGTGCAGACTATGTCTAACGTTACAATTAAACAATCATTTAAAATTAATCTCGCAACTGCGTGAACACGGGTAGGGATGTACGTGTTAACTTATATTCGCCGTGGCTCAGTACCTGTCGAACATACATATATTACACCAATGGCGTTATTGTTCATCTCTGAGATCCATATTGATATAGGATCTACGTGCGCTTTAAATTCGTTGAAGTGAGTTACGACAATTCCTTTTTTGACGAACCTATTTAACGCACGTTACATTGTAATATATACGAAAAGAACACACACTTCAAACTATGTCGCTATAGTTTAAAAAATTCGGTACGTTTATTAGAAACCTCATTTTCAGGCCACTCAAAATGGCCGGAAATGACTTTTCCAGACTGCCGTATCTGGAAAAATAACAACCTATAACAACCTGATTCGAAATACACAACTATAGCAACAAGTGTTAGACTTTGAACTATGCTCTCCATAGATAAAATAATGTGGTCACCGCTTAAAGTCCCATAGTGGGAAGTGCTCGCTTTACAGCACGGTCGATAAAGGTAGAGGTCTTGACACTGAGGAATAAAATGTGACTCCCTTCTTGTCGCCGAGCGCCAGTAGTAATTTGGTGGAAGATTTGTCTGGTTTTTGTATTTGGCTTAGCTTAAAATGTGAAGTTGTTACCGGAATTGCGAGTATTATATCGAAGAAAAAATGGGAACGTAATTTTGTATTGGAACACATTTTTTTACAACAATAAAATTTAATTTTTCAATATTTTACATGTAGATACACATTGCAACGATTCTAAAATTTTGTAGGGCACAAAATATAGTTTTTGTCCGAATATGTTCACTAAAACAATATTACACAATATGTTTCTTCAGACTACTTTTATAAACAGTTCCACACATGCCAATGCATTTATGGACATGGAACATGTATATACTATATCAGCTTACCTTATTAACATTATTTTATGTAAATAATTGCAAAAATGTTAAACGCGAGATGTAAACAAGACAAATCTTCCACCAAGTTACTACTAGCGCTCGGCGACATGAAGGGGTCACTTTCTCTTGCTGGAGAGCATACGCAGTGTCAAGACCTCTTCCTCTTAGACCGTGACTTAGAGAGACCCACATATAGTAATTGTTTCTGTATGGTCTACAAACACGCCAATATGTTCATGTACACATATATTGTCATTTAGGAGGTATGCACAAATTTTTCGCTTTATATGTAAATATATAATGTTGTTGAGGGGGGAGGAGAAGACGGGACTAACAACGCATATGCCACTCGGACATTGGAAGATGAAATCTAGTAACGCCCCATCCACACGGTGGAGGAAGCTAAAGTGGGGCGATGCGTCACGGGGGACCAGCCACTGGACCTACTTACCTTGGGCGAGGAGGAACTACGCCCTGCGGGGCATGCCGGGTAATTCCTGCGCCTCCTTCACGACGTCGGAAGTCGCGGTAATGACCCAGACGACCTTGAAACACATCCACCCTTCCCCCTCTTCTTAACCTAGGGGGGTTGGCGACTAAAGAGCGAAACAGCTGCGGGCGGTCGTGCGCGGGCTATACTCTGCAAGCTATATGTAGTTGGCGATCCGCGATAAAATGAGCGCTTTTTGAAGAACATCTTGTCTAAAATAATACTTACTGTGCCCTCAGACGGAAACTCTTTAGTACGGTACAATCTATATAGTTTGATGGTCTCTTAGGTTGTTTTGTTACGAGTGAGTGATAGTCACCATATAGAATGTTTGTATTTTGTGTCATAACTTTTCTTCTGGCTAAATTCGTGGAACTTTTAACCTAACTGCAGAATAGAGTACATATTGAAAGAATTTTAGACAACGCAAATCTTTATTTTTCGTTACTGTTGTTACAGATGGAATTGCAGTTAAGAAAGAATAAGAAATTTGTAACTGCAGTTCGATCTGTGACTATAGTAACGACAAAAATATATTTACGGTGTCTAAACTCATCCAGAAGAAAAGTTGTGACACAAAATACAAACATTCAAGATGTCGACTATCACTCTAGTGCATGGCATAAAATTCAGAGCTAAAAGCATCAGTTCAGAATATTAGGTTTCTCGAAGCCAATTTACAATTCAAAAAACAGCAATCTTAGACAGTAGTTTTTGCCAACTTTCTGAGCAAACATTTTTCTCGAGTAACGTATATCTGAATAACCGTACCTGACGCCGATATCTCGTACATTTAATGACGGCGCAAGAGATCGCACTTAACTAATACATCATTCTGGGTAAATGTTTGCTGATAAAGTTGGCAAATATAATTACCAAGGACTGCTGTTTTGTGGTTTTTCTATATTGACTTTCAAAAAGCGTAGGCCTCAATTGATGAATTTAGGTCTTATTTACCTACCACGCCCTCTTAACATTAAATGTGGCAGGAAACCATAAATAATATTCTTTATTTTTATGAGCATGTCATTGTAGCCTGCAATGTCTTAATCCACTGTGATTTTTTTGAGTTTGGTATATCAGTTGGTTTTAATGTAGTCGTTAAAACGGAAACATGCAAAATATGACTTTAACAAGCCATTACGCGAAAACTATGAGAGATAAAGAAATTTCATGAGCCAAATGTAGTCACATTTTGTGTCTAAAATAAGGAAAAAAATATCTGGTACAAATAAAATTAAAAAAATGACGATGAAAATTACGGTAGACCGCGGCTTTAAAGACCAAAAATTCCGCGTGTTAAACGACCAGCCGGCTGGACTCCACAGTCCTATATACACTATGTCTTCAGATACTTGTTCATTGTCTGCTGCTCCAGTGAGTGGACAGTTGTACATGTGACAAGGTAGCACGGGAGTCAGTGAGTGGTTACATGCTGGCCTGCTATTGGTTCACAGATCTCAAGTAAGAGTTTCAGTAACTCCAGCGCAACAGAAGGACAGGAGTTTGAAATGCAACGTCTTCTCAAACGAATTTGCGAAATTTCAGTGTGTCTAGAAATTATGTGCGTGGTTTATCGTAGATGTTTATCAATTTGCTTTTTAATTGTGCATCTTATCCAAATAATTTACTGAATTTCGCCAGAAACTTAGATTGTGCCTTCTAAATCCAGTTATTCAAAATAATCTCACCTCAATGTTTATTTATAACGTTTTTTTTTTAACGTTTTATTAACGTTTTTAAAGTATTTTTTGCTTTTTACCGTAAATTCTTTCATATGTTTCGTTCCAAAGTAGTTAATATGCCATAATTTACTGCCGATTATTTTGCACTAACAAAAACAACTTCTCTATGGTCTGTGGTGTTCTGAATTCACTCCAAAAAAACTTACGCACGTGCGTACGTTAAGTGTGGTTGTGAACGTAGCTTAAGATTTCACTATACCCCTGATGTACAAATTCTTGGTTTTTTAAGTCGTAATATTTGTTTCAGAGTAAAAAATAAAAATGTATTCAGATAGAATCAATTTAATGTGTGTATTATTTAACAATTTTGCACTGAATTTGCTTTATGCGTTTAGTTAAATATGTAAACAGTGAGAGAAAAAAAATTATATTATTTTCTTTCTTTTATTGTTTACAACTTGTCTTTAACAAGTGATTTAAATTTAGGGCAAAATGTTAAAGGACATATACATAAAATTGGTTCAACCTGAACACATTTTTTTTATATTTTTACTTTATAACAAATATTACTACTTCAAAACCAAGAATTTATACATCAGGGGTATAGCGGAATCTTAAGGCTGTTCCCTATATACACAGCATGTGTGTTCAGGCACAAAATCGATAAAGCGCAATGTCGCCGCCGGCCGGCGTGTGTAACGTAGTTTCGCCTCTACGTGCAAGCCACTCAACTGGCGCGCAGTGGTTCACTAGTATTCATTTTCCTATAGGAATTTAAGCTGCTACCATATAATTTTATTTGTGGGAAGTATAGTTTAAAGTCGAACGCGTACTTCTATTTGTGCGTTTTTCGATTCTGGTTGGTATATTCCCAGATACGGCAGTCTGGAAAAGCCGTTTTTAGCAATTTTGGGAGACTCAAAAATCATATATAAAACACGCGTACCGGTTTTTTTAAACTTATAGCATCATACATTGAAGTGTGTGTTCTTTTCGTAGACGAACCATTACGATTTGCGTTAAGTAGTTTCGTCAAAAAAAATATTCGCAACTCACTGCAACGCATTTCAAGCGGAGGTAGGGAACCCCCTTAAGAGGGCGTGGTACATAATTCAACGCTGAAAGCATTAATATATAACTGTAGGTTTCTTGAAGCCAATTTACGAAAATTAAACAATAGCAATCCTAGACAAGAGTTTTAGCCAACGTTTTAAACGAAATTATTTCCAGTGAACTTCTGAGGCACAATCTCTAACGCCGGGACCTCGTGTATTTAACTGCGTGTAACGAATTAGTAATTGTGGATAAATATTTACTCGGCAAATACCATTATCTAGGATTGTCATTGAGTATTTGATCCATATTGGCTTCGAAAAAAAGCGTATAAATCTACTGATGTTTTCAGCGTTTATTAATCTACCACGCACTTTTAAAACGTCACCCGAGGACGTCCGCTGGCGAGTCAGCCCCGCGGCGACAGGGTCTTCCTGGAAGGTGGGGTGCGTCGTCAACCGCGCGAATCACCGCCATTGCATTGTGTGCCTCACGTCCTGCGGTCTCCACACGAGGTTGCGGAAGAAAGGTGACGGCACCTCCTAGCTACAGCAGGCTCCGAGTCGTATTTCCAGTCACGCCTAGTGGGCGGATCTCGCTCACAATGTTGCCAATTTAAACTTACCCCCCACCCAAAATGTTATTTCTGCTTAGTGAAACTGAGCGGCAGAAATACTGCTAACAGGGAAAAACAAAACCGTGACTTGCAATTCTCTTGCGCCTATATCTACGTGAATTGTAGTTCCCCATCTCGTTCTTTCTCTCGTCTCCCGTTCTTGTCACTAGCACTGAAAGAAAGACCCTAATTCCAGTGCAACGAGTCTGGGCATGTGCCATTCATTCATGCCGCAGACACGAGGATTTGCATTTGTACGTATTAAGGCTGCAGTGATGACAGATAGGGAAAAGAGACATGTGTAGTTCAAACAGTAGAATGAAAGAAGTCGTCGGGCTGGTAATATTCCATCGACTGTGCCTGCAGAACCTTATGACACGGAAGGAGCTTCATTTACCGGTTTTGGCAAAAGGCAACTCGTGCCATTGTTCCGCCGGAAACTTTTAATTATTCGAGAACTTAGGTTGTTCACGTTATCAATATAATGGCCTCAAATGATAACTTTTACAGTGTTGTACCATCTGTACACTTGGGTTATTTAAGATGCTGTGATTATGTTAAATGGTAGAAAAATACAAATTGGCTAAAAGAAAAAAAAACAGGACTACAGGAGTGCTAACCGCCTATCATACGACTCGTGCAATGATTCATGCTGCCAGACTAAATAGCAATACAGACGTGAAATAAGGTGGCAGCTCTTTTAATACGAGCGAACTTCGCCGCTTATTGGCTGCCCGAAGTTGTTGATACCAGCCCCGTGTTTGGCTCCTGCATGTTACGGCGGGTTTCCTATTGGCCTGGCTGCCAGCTAGCAGGGCAGCTGCCTTACGCTGATTGGCGGTAGGTGTTTCCGCCACGTTGCTGGCCAGGGAAGCCACTTTGCTGGCGTGTGTGACTGAGTTCGCCGTTCCACCGGCTGTTTCACTTAGATCTAAATATTCTGTGATTCTGCTCTATCTACTCTATCTGGCAACGCTGCTTTGCATGCATTGCAGTAAAGTTCCCGCGCACAACCAGCCGGTGCAGACGCCCGAGCTAGATGCTATGTTTTCGTTTCCTTCTCTTCTTCTCTTTTTCCTCCTCCTCTGCGTAGTTCTGTGGACTCGCGCGACGCACGGCCGAGGTATTTATTGTTCGTGACCGCGAGGTGTAAATACCCAGGACTGCCCCTCCACCACCTTACCCTAAGACTCCTCACAAAACGACGGTCACGAGTGGCCGCTTCGTGCCTACGATGGGACGTCACCGGCTACCCTCGCGCTTATCCGGGCGCGTCACGCTCTCATTCCACCCCTCTCCTGTAGCCAACATCACGGTCGGTTTCAAACCTTCTTGCAGAGTTGCCAGATTTTTCTACTAGCAAGTAGCCAACAGGGTGAAGCATTTGTCTGTCGCAAAGCTTCGGGGACAACTGCGTTGTATGGAATTCTGGCATCGCGATTATCTACGATATCCTGCAGCGAAGAAAAATAACACCGATTGAAGAATCTTGCAAGCACGTATTGAATCACGGCCAAGTCAGTGTCACATCCGAATGTGTCATAGAGGCGATAAGACTGCACGCCAGCTCAGCAACTTAAACCTTGAGACTACGGTAAAGCGTGACGCGCGTTCTATGTCGTCCTTAACTCTCCGTATTTATAGGAATCTAACTCCCAAAATACGTCCACCCAGGAAGACGTATGTACTGGATGTAATTTTACGCGTTTTACGCGAGACGGCGGAGCGATGAGTGCCAGACCGCCACATTCGACGAGAATCGCAATCTCCTTTATTCGCGCCAACGTTTACGTGCATTGTTTTCGTAGTTTCGTTCATCCTATGGGATCTTAAGCTGTGACCCTATAATTTAGACGCATATTTTGAAGTGTGTGTTCTTTTCGTAGATAAACGTAATGAAAACAAGTTGAGATGATGGTTAGAGACACTGAAATTTCGCGTGTTCAACGACCTTTCAGCTGGACTCCACAGTCTCATATACACTCTGCCCTCAGCCTGCTCCTCCAGTAAGTGGCCAGTTGTACATGTGACAAGGTAGCGCGGGAGTCAGTGAATGTTTTCATGCAGGTCTGCTATTGGTTTACAGACCTCAAGTAAGAGTTTCCGTAAGTGAGCTAATCGCAAAAGTAATAAATGTAGCCTATATAGTGTTACAAGTGTGAGCAAAAACTTTATATGTGGGCAATTCTCTTAGCTCTCTTGGGATAGAGGCTTTTATACGGCCCCTTCAGTGACTTCAATTGCTGATGAAACATGATGACCTGAGGTCTAAAAATATACATTACCTCCTCGTGCCTGTTGGCAGTCACGTATACGCATTGGCGTCATCGGGGAATCCCAATGACGTCTCTCGGGAGTTGCGAAAACTCATGACATCACTGGTCGACTCAGGCTGTCCGCCTAGCATGATGTAACATGCCTGCTCCCAGGCCAACATGCAACAATACTATATAGGAGTTTGAAATCTAACGTCTCAAATGAATTCGCGAAATTTCCAGGGTCTCTTAAGATGGTTTATGGCGAACATTTCTTGGGCCAACATACCATTGAAAATGTTGCAAGTTTTTGCGACATATGTGATTGGATGTTAACTGTTGAACACGACTACACAGCAGTCAAAGGTGTCAAACATTACACTAGCGGAATTGTAATTGGCTCGGTCAAATAGGGCAACAGTTTCGCCTACCGACGACAGCCAGTAGCATGAACAAAGCTTCCAACATAACAAGCTGAAATTACATTGAAACCTAGCAAACAGTCAAGTATTTCCGCGATAAATCACAATATTTAGAAATGAGTTAATCGATTCTGCGGGAAAAACAATAGGTAGAGGCAAGATTATTTCGAGTATTGATTGTGGAATCAGGTTGAATGCCAATAATGTATACTTCCACTACTACTTCTGTGATTAGACGACATACACTTGAAAACGTATTTTTTGCAACAGACTTGATTGGCTGTTAATTGTCCGACACGACATAGCTGTGTACAGACCAGTCAGAGGTGTCAAACATTACACTAGCGAATTCTCATTGGTTCGGTTGAATAGGGTAACAGTTTCACCTACAGACGAAAGCCAGTAGCATAAACAAATCTTCCAACAAGCTGAACGTACGTTGTAGCACAAAGAGTCAAGTTTTTCCGCGATAAATCACCAGCTCTAAAAATAAGTTAATCTATTCTGCCGGGAAAGCAATAGGCTTGACAATGCAACAGCACTGTCCATGAGTCATGTAGGCCCTTCTGTACATAGGTTTAGGTAAGGTAAGAGGGCTTTACGTCTCGTAGACTTCCAGTTTATTATAGACTATGACACACAACTTACAATTACACGTACTGGGATAGGATTCGGACATGGCCTTTGCTCAGGAACCATCCCAGCATTCGCCTGGAGCGGTTTCAGGAAATTATGGAAAACGGACTGGAGCCGGGGATTGAACCCGGGTCCTCCAGAGTGCGAGTCCAACCGTGGCGCCACCTCGCTCGGTTACATAGGTCGAGCATACGTTTTAATGAAGCGCGGTTGGCCGGGATCCCACCCAGCATCGACAGAGAAGTGGCCGTCATGAACCACAGACATCTGTCTCCACGCCGGAATAAAGCACGGTGAGAGGTGGTCATCCAGAGTACTACGCCCTCCTGGCAGCTGTCGGCGCTGGACCGAGGTGATATACCGCTCTCCCGGGCCAGGACTATCCACTCAGCAGTAGAGGGGTGGCTCGTTCAGGCCTCGCTACATTTAACAATAGATAGATAGATCGATAGTGTTCGTCAATGGTCTGGGAGGGGGAGGCTTTCACGGCGAGACAGCTGCTGTATGTGTAGTAGTGGGGTGGTTCCCTCCCGCCTGGCAGCTGACACGTGGTGTGGGCGGGAAGTGCGCCGTCAAATGTTCCCGCACCAGCAAGCACTCTTCTCGAGGACTCGCAGTTCCCTCCACGTGTCCGGTTTGATGATGGTTCGCGCCAAGAAGGGTCGTCAACTATCTCGCTGCATCAATACTGGCAACTCCTATCCAGAAGCGCGGGGTAAAAGTGCGACATGCGACAGATGCGTCCCTTTTGATCGACGATATTCCTACAACTGGCGAAGCTTGGACACAGAATATTTAGGAATACAGAAGTGAAATAGCAGGTAGGACGGCAATCTGTCATCCACGCCAGCAAAATAGCTGCGCTGGCCAGCAACATGGCGGAAACGCCTACCGAAAATCAGTTAGGCCATGCTCTTAGTTTATAATATTTCTACGATAATTATTTTCTAAAGCTTAAACGAGAGCAGCTATCAAAGATTTGTATTGCAAGTTTGATTAAAATGGTGTTTGCTGTGATAGCTTTTTTTTTTTTCAAAGCAAGAAATTATACGGTTGACTAAAAAATCAATTAAGCAGAATTTCGGTAATTACATAATTAGCTAAAACCATAGTATTTACTGCCTTGAAAAAAAATCAGCCAACATGGAGAAGACGATTTTATATAAAACTGCCAGACAGATTTTTTATATCGATATCGTTTAGGCGTAAAAAATTAATATCGCTAAAATTTGTGTGGCCACCCACCTGGAATTATCAGGGAAATTGTGATCACCTGGAAATATCAGGGAGATGTCAGGGAATTTTTTGTTCATCTGAGACATTTCAGGGAATTTTCTTGCCTCGTTCTTTTTGAGCTTCCACAAAAACCATAGGAATGAATATAATGGAGTTTTGAGAGCATTATAACATTTTTATTGAAAAAAAAATACCGTTATGTAGGTGTAATTATACTCCATTTTCAAGTTCGTAGTTATTTCTGTTGAATGTTTTGTCAAGTTCACTGACTGTAGTGTCAGGAAGGACGTAAAATATTTATCTTTATTGGAAAATGTGCTGAATAAAATGTCGAAATGTTGTTTTCATACTACTTGCAAAAATCAGGGAAATTTTTGGTTTTCTATCAGGGAAATCAGGGGAAAATCAGGGAATTTTCGTTGTTGCATAGAGTGGCCACCCTGAAAAAGTAGAAACTAGAGAGCATGGCCTTAAGGTGGCAGCTAGGCCAATAGGAAACATGTAGCAACATGCAGGAGCCAACCACACACGGGGCTAATGAGCCCGCACGTCATTCCACGTATGTGTTAGTGTGGCTTGGAGAGTTACAATATAAGTGGTACTTAGCAATGACTATACCATAGACAACTCAGTTGTCTGTGAAACCATCTGACTGGTAGGTGCAGGTATATCTCTAGTCACTAGCTCGAAAGAGGCAAGTAACGATTTCTCCAATAACGTGGCTTCAATATAAGAAACGTATTCTTATTGATTCGGTTTATCGCGAACCAATTTTTGCACCACTTTGCTTCAATGCCTTAGTCTACACTGGTATAGGCTGTTCACTGTAAACTTAGCACTCGGCAGAACTTGTAATTAATTAAAAATATGTTTTATTGGACCAATAGATGTTAACTTTCGAGAGTGTTGAAACTTTTACACTGGTTTTTAGTTACATGGAAGTTTTCATACTGAAAATAGTAAATATGTGAAAACCGGCTGCGAGAAAACTTTATGCAGTGCTCACTTTATCGTGAATGGCCTTTAGCTCTGCTTCATGATTATTAGCATCATGGCTTTGTGTAGACGCGTCTGTCATTTGACTGCATCAATCAGAGTACGGTTATTATAACGCCATACGTCTGTGATTTGCTTCATGGTTATTGGCAGTGTGTCTATGAGAAGAGCCGTATCTCATTTGACTGAGCCAATTACAATAACGTTCCTGCAACACCACACGTCTGTGATTTGCCAGTGGAATCCCAAGGCTCGTGACAGTTAAAATATCCAATCACTGACAACGAAGCAAAACTTCAAATGTGCACGTAAGGCACTGGAACAAAATGGGGCAAAATTCATTTCGCGAAAAACAGGACTCCATACCCATAAGTTATTAATACTTTCATGATACTTATCAGAAAAGTAAATAAAGATATACGTTATTGATGTTTATTTATTATTTACTTAGTGGACACAAGTTACCACGCGGCGGAGGGTTGGCGGAGGGTCATACGTGAGCTTGACGCCATGGCAATCGAGTCCAGCCAGAAGTATCCTTCTTTGTCGGTGATCGTGACTCTGTGCACCAAATCCGTCATCATTCGGCCAGTTCCTCGGCCGTATCTTCCCACGCTCTGCCGCCGCAGACGTCAGCCTTCCTCAGAGAGAGATTCCAATCTCAGAGAAGCCTTCATGCGCATGGCCGGCTTTGCAGCGTGTCACGCGTATTCTTTTTTACGCCAAACCACTCAACTTATTCCTAGTATGTTTAGCGACGTAAAGAACACAAACTTGAAACTGCACTTCTATACCGCTTGTTATAACATTGATTTACGGGTCTCTCGAAATGGTAAAAATGGCTTTTTTTACACTGCTATATAACCCCGAAAATACCGCCTGAAATCAGACAGTGCAAAATGAGATGCGTAAGCTGGCATTTACTTCATACAACCTAGAAATAAAATTTTAAGGGTCATCCCGTAAAGTCCCATAGGCTGCAAGGAAAATCTTGCATGCTAGTTTGGCGCGCTGTGAATAGTGGCTATATGTATCTCGTCCAGCGTGGTACTCTGGCTATTATTGCTTCGTAGCTTCCCACGTGTCAATCGCGGAAATTTGAAACCGGTACTCACTCGTCTTAAGGCCTTGTTACGGAGTTTTGCAGTGATTTCGAAAATATTTTTTTTATTGCTACCTAATACTCATATCAAAATTTCGCTGAACAGTTTTGATACTTATATGTTATAATTTGTAGCTGAATTTTTTCGTAGAATTATACTGAACGGTTTTTTTTAGATTTCATTACCCAAAATACCACGTTTTTCGTCGTGAAAATAAGCAAAAATGAAGGAAATTATTATTATTTTTTTTTGCTGGCGAATGGTACATTATTTAAAAAATATTTGAGTTATTGGCACCAGCCTGAAAAAAAAAACTCTGGGAACAAGCCCTAACGGCGTCGCCTACCTGCGCGTTCGAGGCTTAGAAATAACGGAGACACAAGGACGACTTTGAAGAGCGCATTAAATGCCGCATCGTATAAACGATCCAAGCTCTGAACTAGCGTGCAAGCTTCCCGTCGAACCGTTTTTACTATGGGACAATAAGCAGTGACCGTAGGCCTATACTTCTATTGGTGGAAAGTTTGTAGCTAAGTTCAAAATGCACATCGCAATCTGAGTTTCACATATATATGGTTAGTACATTTTGAAGTACGGCAGTCTGAAAATGCCGTTTTTAGGTAACAATGAAGTTCCGACCTTTTCCGAAGTTTCTTTTCTTTTCGTACGTTGGCACAATGGGCACACGTGGAACATTTTATTAGGAAAAACCTGTTTACGAACACACTGCAACGCACTTGGGGTCAGCGGCCCCCGTAAGGGCAAGCGGTGTCGCTAATTCGGATGTATGTATTATACTGAATAATTCTGGTTTCAGTTTAATTTCGGAAATAGTAACTTAAGCCAAATAATATACTGAATCTCACGCCGCTAGCAATTGCATGCTATGACGTCATGACGGGCAGAATCGAGTGAAAACAAATCAAGTACTCGATTCTTCTTAGAGTTCTCTGTTTCCGATTCTTGCGTGCTGAAGCTGAAGTCGATTCGATCACTCGGTCTTTTATACACTTTCTCTCCGTCTCGCAAAGCAGAATTACCATTCACTATGTCGCCTTTATTTTTCCTGATCATATTCTACGCTGTTCATCTAACCAAACATTTTACACTTGCCCTGTCTACTCCTCGAGTTCACGCGCAAACCACTGGCCACTCGTTTCTGTTTCCGGTTACCGTCTCGCTTTACCTTGTTATGAGTGCGCTCCAAGCCCGGCCTATTGACAGTGGTGTAGGAACAATATTCAAATGAGGAGAGGGGGTAGGGTATATAGGGAGAGAAGTAAGGATATTTTACCCGTCTGGAGAATTTGAAATATCGAGGTTAAATGTGTTGTCTGAAAGCATTTTAAGCTCAGTGTAGAGGTTAAAGTACTAATAAGTTTAATTGTAATATTTTTATTTATTTATTTTATGTTTTATTTAAGCTGGCAAGCTTAGGGCCATGAGGCCCTCTCTTACAACTAACCAGCATTACAATTCACATGCAAGTATCATAATCTCAGTAAAAGTTAAGAATTCGCCACGTCTGTAAAATGTATACACTCAGTAATTTTACTTAGGCCTATCAAGAATTATTATTTGCATGAAATGACGGATATTACCCTTGACCCCCCCCCCAAAGGTTCCAACGACCCTGTCTATCTGTATCAGTTGGTATGTAATTCCCACAGAAGTTATGGTGAAATAGAGTATCCCATGCTCTGGAGCAATGTACACAAGTACGAAATCCTCATGCGCACACGATAATACAGACGGTTCAGGATAAAACGAGCACTCAGTGAAGTCCTGCAAAAGTTATATTTTCAGCCGATTTGTATCTTTCCGCGCGTGACGGCCAACAACGGGAAATGTCTAACCTCTCTGGACACGTCACTTAATGTTTGCGCGTGTGAGATAATTTGTGCAGTCAATACGAACCTATATATATTTCAATAAAAAAAAGTTAATTAATTATATGGATATTGATTTTGTTTAGGTACTGTGTTATTTAAATAGGAAAATACAGTTTCAAAATAAATTTGGATAAATTTGACAGCAACTTATGGCCATTAATTTGTAATATTTTGTGACTTGTGGCACTACATAAGACGAGCTTTGCAGTGCAAATACTTAAATGGACATCTCAGGTTCATTTTAGAGCTAAAAATGTCTTGCATTGTGCAACAAATCACAAAATATTAAAAATTATTGCCCATGAGTTGTCGAATTTATCCAAACTTATATGAAATAGTGTATACGTTATTTCACTGCCAACCGTACAAGCAGTAATTAAACTACAGTTAAGGGCTTGTTCCCGAGTTTTTTTCAGACTGGTGCCAATAACTCAAAAGTTTTGAAAAAATTTGAGTCAATGTGCAATCACACGATGCACAATACTGTGGACGCGTTTTTTTTTAAATAGTGTACCATTCGCCAGCAAAAAAATAATTTCCTTCGTTTTTGCTTATTTTCACGACGAAAAACGTAGTACTTTGAGTAATTAAATCTAAAAAACCGTTCAGTATAATTCTACAAAAAAATTCAGCTACAAATTATAACATACAAGTGTCAAAACAGTGCAGCGAAATTTTGGTATGAGTATTAGGTAGCAATAAAAAAAATATATTTTCGAAATCGCTGCAAAACTCCGTAACAAGGCCTTGATGTTTAGTTATATGTATAAATGTTTAGTTCCCACTTTCTCGTGAACGATGTACATCAGCAGACCCGGCAACACAGCACTGGCAAGGTATGGGGTCGTGAGAGAGGCTAGGTAGGATAAGGCAAGAGGGTCGCGCCCTTTTCTTCAGTGATCCCTCCAACAACGGTCTGCTTGCTGTCTGCTCACAGCAGGTCTAGGGAGATGTGAAGGGGTCCCCCCCCTCCTTCCCCTGGAAAGTACAAAGACGAGAGCCGGTACATGGTACCAGACAGCGGCTCTGGCAGATGCCATGCCAGCCCCAGGACAGTTGGCGAACGTTACAACAGCTGACGGGAGTGTTTCTTGTACGGTGTTTTGCGGTTTGTTTAGTCGCTGTGTTCAAGTGGTATAAAATATAATATTACATTTTCATTATATAGTGTTCGTTGGTTTTGTAGACGGCGCTTGTAAGTACAGTTTCCACTTACGAAACACTTTTAGTTCGCATATTTTTCTCATAATGACACGTCAGAGATTAAAATTTGCATGTTAAGTTACCATGCAAATAATGAAAACCAAGTGACTTACTCTAACGAAATAATTCTGAGTCAAATAACATGCCGTGGACTACGTTACCTAGCATTTATAAATCCACAACGTAATATTTTGAACCTTGGAATAAAAAAATCTCAAAAGTACAGGAAAACGTTGCAAACTCAGCAATTTTTTTAAAAATAGACCTACAACATTTGTTCCCTGTGAGTTTTTCTAATATTAGGTTACATAGCCCATTGTATGTTATTTTACTGTGATTTTTTTTTTTTTTTTTTTTTTTTTTTTTTTTTTTTTTTTTTCGTTTAAGTAACTCAACCGGTTTTAACTATTTGCATGGCAGCGTATCAGGAAAATTTTGACTTTGATGCACCGTTATAAGAAAATTATGCGAGCTGAAATTGTTTTGCAAAAAAGAAACTAGTCAAAGTACAGTCTGCAAAACTAATACTTGAACACCGTTAAGGCCATGATCCATAATATATTTCCAACAACTGCAAATAACTCGTTTGAAAAAATTTCAGACTGTGTACAGTCATACTATACACAATTTTGGGAGAGCGTTTTTAAAAAATTATGTACCGTTTGCTAGCAAAAAATTATTTTGCTTCATTTTTGGTTTATTTTGACAGCAAAATATTTGAAAGGCAAAAATCTAAAAATCCGTTTGATGTATTGTAACAGAAAAATTCAGCTACAAACGATGATATATATAAGTGTTAAAACTATAAGATGAATTTTTGAAATATGTATTAATTCGCGTAAAAAACATTTTTGAAACCACTGCAAAACTAAAGAGCGAGGTCTTAAGGGGACCGTCTGAGCGGACGTGCTTTGACGCATTCAAGGTCTAGAAATGCGGACGGTAAGGGCGACACAGCAGGAGGATCACACCTCATGCTAGCCTCTAAGTCTCAAGTCACTGAACTGACGTGCAAGTCTTCTCGTCGAAATCGCTATGAGACATTTAGTTGTGACCCGATACCCTCTGTAAAGTATAATGCCTCCTGCCTATTCAGCCTTGTCCCCTGAAACCTCTTGTTGTGATTACAGTATGCTCATCAATCGATACTAGTAAATCGACACGTAGTGTTTACCCTCTTCCACCAACCATGTGGAGTGGCCAAACTCACACCTCAGTATCGGAAAGCTGGTGCATCGGACGACAAATGTGCCTCAATCTGCACGGTGATTATGTGGGAAAATAATGCAAAGATGTACGTTTCTTTTGCCATTAAAATAATTTCCCAGTTCATTCCCGTTTTTTTATTACAGCCGATCGGAGGGTGAAAAAAAAACCTCGTACTTGTCGTTTACCATATTTTCCTTTAATTTCTCCAACCACCCTGACATTCAGTCACCGTTATTTGCTTTTGCTCGCAAGCAGCTATATAAAAAAAACCATGTTCTTGAGTAACGGTGTCACGTGTTCCTGAAGCGGAACACCTCACCTTCCGACCGCAGAAGGAAACATTCTCGCCACAAGTATCGGAGATGTGATTCATCTCGCGCGTAGTCAGCTCAAGTCGTTCTGTTCTACTGGCGGCAGTAACCTGAGTCACTGTGGCTGGACCAATCGTTGAGCACGTACTCCCGACATTCTCATGAGGGCGTCCTACATAAATAAACGCAATGACAGAAAGTTCCTTTATCCGCATTGGTGCAAAAACACCTTTCTTTAGCGCAATGCTTTGGAAAAATTCAAGACTAACGACCACGATGCACAATTATATGTAGGCGTTTTACAAAACAATGCACATTTAATTCGCAAAACATTATTTTGCTTTATTTTTGTTGAAAAAATGTGTTATCGTTGGATGCAAAAATCTTTAAAATTGTGAGGTTTTTGCTACCGTACAGGAAATAAGTTTCAAACCATGCAAATTATTAAAATACAAAAATTATTCACTGGGAGTATTTTAATGTTTAGTTACATAGTCCATGGGTTGTTAGTTAACCGTGAATTATTTTACTTACGTAAGTCAATTGGTTTTCACTATTTGCATGGCAGAGTAACATGCAAATTTTTACTTTGACGCACCGTTATGAGAAAACTAATATGGTCATGAGTTATCGTGAAGTTGGCACGATAAAGGACTACATTGTGTTTACAAACGGAAAGAACATAAAAGCAAACATAGTCGTGGGATGTTGACACTATCCAGCTTCTGCGCTAGAATTCAGTGTTGGTACAGATTAGTGAACCGTCTAATTTTTCCTGTCTCTACTGTTTGCTAGTAAAAAAAAGTACGTAGAGAAAAATGAATCAAGCTAACAACTCACTTAGGAGGAAACACGCTGTAGGGGATGCTATTGTATTTGTGTACTAAGCCCCTGGTATGTTCACGTCGGAGAGGGTTATGTAACATACACTCAGTGTTCCGGACGTCAGTACCGGTTCAACTCTTCCCCTAACGTTTTAGAGGCACTCAATAAACACGGCAGTAAATATACTGTCCCTCTCCTCTCCCTTAGGTCCAGACAATTGCTTCCCTTAATCACCCGGGGCGCCAACCTAGAATTTATCGGCTGCTGGGCGCTTCTGCTGGGGCAAGGCTCGTTGCTGCAAGGGCCATTTTTCGCCAGCACTAACATTTCATATCCTTCCCCCACCTCCAAACTCAGACACTTTATTTTTATTCTCACCCCTCCCCCTCTTTTTCTTCCTCTTTGCTCGCACTCGCAGCGGTTATTTGTCATCCCTGTCGCACGCGATATCGTCCGCCCCTTCGGAGCGGTCCTTCCGCGTCAAAATGACCAAAATCTCTAGGACCTCCCATGTACCATCCACCCTCCAACAAACCATCCCGTACCCTGTACTTCTCCGATTCTTTTTTGAACGGCTTCGTCCAACCACCCCTCCTTCTCCTACCCATAATTCCAGCTGCCGTTCTACCCCTCCGTAGCTTTTCTCGTTCTCCATTATTCATCGGATGTTTTATCCGCAAAGCCTCGTCCGTCGCTGAGGCAGTGCGACCGTCCTTGAAGCTGTACAACGCGCCCGGTTCTAGACTTCTGTCTGCAATATACTAACTGGTGCTGGAGTGCGACGTACTTTCCCCTTTCTTGGCGATACTACTGAATGTGCACTACATATGTATATCTACGAGAATAAACACTCACTTGAATATGTTGTATGTAGGGATCTTAACATTTCGCGGTTTTTTAGGCACAACTAATAATTAGGGACCCCTGTTTTTCGCGAAAAGAATTTTGCCTCACTTTGTTTCGGTGCCTTACGTGCACGTCTGCAGTTCTGCTTCGTGGTCAGGGATTGGATATTTTAACTGTCACGAGCCTTGAGATTCTGCCGTCAAATCACAGACGCGTGGTGTTGCAGGAACGTTATTGTAATTGGCTCAGTCAAATGAGATACGTCTCTTCACTTAGCCACGCTGCCAATAACCATGAAGCAGAATTGCAGTAGTGTACGTAAGGCACTGAAACAAACTGGGGCAAAATTCTTTTCGCGAAAAACAAGGGTCTCTACTAATAATCCAATCAACTGGAAGGGCATGTCACTTCCCCAATTGGGCTTTGACGTATTTGACGCTTTCTGGAGGGCGCTAGACCAATAGTTATAAAAATAAGAGGCACGATTATTACTAGAGACATGCAAAATTCGCGTTATCACTTGGTAGCAGACTAAACTTCACTTTCCTATACACAACAGAGCATAACCTGCTATTCAATTGGCTACGAACTTTCATGTGTTGTCATTGACGTGTGTTACGTCTTTACAGAGCTTGGCCACTCTACCGTGTAAGCATTCTCCGCGGCAAGTCACGACAATATCGGCCAGCGGGAGACGTCGAACGAGCCTATAGTTACTTGGAGTCTAGTCAACTGCCAGAAAATAACGCGAATTTTGCATGTCTCTAATTATTACGCGTATTAACTCTAGGTCAGGTTGAACGTCAACAATGTATACTTCACTCCTCCTCTTCTCTGATTAAGGCCAAACGTTCATGGCTATATTTTATACAGGATATTTTTAGTTTTTAAAAATTATATATAGAAATAAAAATTTTGGATTTCAATATACCGAATTTCGATACCGTGGGAAAACTTGACTGTTTGCTAGGTTTCAACGCACGTTCAGCTAATGAAAAGATGACTAGCTTTCGCTTGTGCGTAGAGCTGTTTCCCTATTTAACTAAGCCAATAACAATCCCGTTATTGTCATATTTGATGCCTACTATTGGTGTGCAGACAGCTACGTTGTCAGACCAGACGTATAACACCCAATCATACGTCGCAAGAAACCAGTGTTTTGAAGGGTATGTTGGCACAAAAAATTTCCACGATATATCATAATCTGTATTCATGGGCCTACCAATAATCATAAAATACAAATGCAGGTATGCGCATAAGGCTCTGAATCAAAGTGGTTTAAAACTCTTCTTCGCAAAATTGTCCTGTCACTACCTATGTGGGAAAATACCCACCGGAATCAAGCGCATGTGAATTTCGGAAAAATTGTCCTCTTCCTCCCAACCAACCTTGAATTCAGACCCTCGACTATTGTGTCTCGAATACACTGAATGCTTACACGTACGTCGGTCAATTTATTACGGCGTTGTCGGGGTGAGAGGATTGCGTCTGCCGGAACGGAGGGTGGTATTCCCGATAAATGCCAAGCAGAGTGGCCTCTCTCGCCTCGCCTTTATCCCCGCCTAGACGTGCGTTACCAAGTGTGTGCATGCACGACGAGGGGGGAGGGGAGACAAATTGATTGCGTCACATGACCTACGGTTATCGATCTACCCGCTCTCTCGCCCTCCTCCTAGCCTTCCCACACACTGCGCTTGCTTTCGCGGTCAAGCCGCGGCGCGTCAGTCTACCTACGCACCGACTTGTTGGGAATAAAAAGTCGACTGCGATGCTAAACACGAGTCGGCTGTCGGCAGTGTGCTGACGAGTTTATTGTGGCCTGCTGATTGGCTACTGAGCTTCACTAACACGTTCTGCTCGGGAAATCCTGGGGCCGCTGTGGTCAGACCTCTCGCCTCCCAACAAGGCGATTCGGGTTCGATTCCCGGCGGGGTCGGTCCCCGGATTTTCACATGTGGAAATCGTGCCGGACGATGCCGTTGGTCGGTTGGTTTTCTCGGGGATCTCCGGTTTCCCCCACCCATTCATTCCGGCGCCGCTCCATACATGTCACACCTCACCAGCGTTGAAGACCTCGATGTTAAGCGCTGATCAAAATCTCTCACTCGGGGGAATCCCCAAGTATGCCATTGTTTACTATATTCTCAACAACTAATCAATGTACTTTAGCATACACCGTACAAGGACTGTACGATGTGTATAAAGCACCCCATGCGCATCGTGGGCTTAAATATCATATGAAAAATATACCCGAGGACCAAGGTATCATCGCACCCCGGGAGCAGAATTACGACTGAGCATGACATAAGACGAAGCCC
The DNA here is from genome assembly GCA_003012365.1 of Medauroidea extradentata. Lineage (NCBI taxonomy): Eukaryota > Metazoa > Arthropoda > Insecta > Phasmatodea > Phasmatidae > Medauroidea > Medauroidea extradentata. The sequence continues at coordinate 25,348 of PNEQ01011627.1, read as the reverse complement.
TACAATGGACAGGCGGCGGAATGAAGGGGAGGGGGGAAACGGAAGATCACCGAGAAAACCCGCCGACCAGCGGTATCGTCCGGGACGATTCTCACATACGAAAATTCAGCCACACCACCCACGCCACCGTGGCCCCTTGTTAGACGTCACAGTTATACGTTAGTTAATGTTTTACAGTAAATTTAAAATTAATATGTGATTTATTGACAATATTTTTTTAAATCGAAGTATTTATCTTTCGCACCTGTAATATGTGCAAATATTTCCAGTTTTTGTGGTTTACCTTCCAAACAAGTAGTTCTGGCCACGGGTTTCTATTTATAGCGTTTTTGCGAGTTTAATTTTTTAAATCCTGAGAGGGGGGCAGATATCGCATAGCCTAACTGTTACATAGAAATGTTGGAAATTGTTTGTACTATGCAGCCTAATTTTTTTTTCAAAACATAAGTTTTTATAAATTTGGCTAGTTATCGACTTTAAGAAAATTTAATTTAGTCGATAATAAACCAAAATTATCTAAACTTATGATTTGAAAAAAGTGTGGTGTAATATTACAATATTTTATGTGTAATGGTTTTACTATATATGCTCCCTTTCAGGACGTAAAAAAATAACAGAATAATTAGAATATATTATTAACATAATATATATACCGGCGAATCAGGGGAAGCCATTGCCTTTGGCGAGACAAAAGAAGTGTTAAAATTACCCTTCCTGGCAGGATTGCCAGATCTAAAGCCGTGGCCTTCTACTGAAGATGACTATGAACAGACCCGAACGTACTGGTGATGTGGCCTTTATAATTCAGTCACTTATGTGCTTCAAACGCGCAGGTAGGTGTATGAAATGTGGTATAGCGTAGCTTTTCTCTGTTTTTTCCTTGCTAAGATTATATGCGTGTCTATATACAATAAACACACTCGTGTAAATATTAAACCGCTGAAAGTTCCATAGAAGGCAGACTAAAACTAAAACCGCTATACACCAGTTTAGTACTCCGTGTATAGAGGCTATGTAAAAAAATAGTTTTTTTTGCGACCTTATAAAAATTAGAGGCTACAACATAACCTAAGTGCAGCAGAAACCATTCACTGAAATAAATAAATTAATTAACAAACTGCGACTGGTACTCAACTAATCTATTTCTAGGAAATGTAATGTAGTCTACATAAGACATGGGCTCTCGACAAAGCGCCCGTTATGGCGTACAATCGGTGTCATTTTCTCGACCATGTGGCTCATAGATTATTTCGCGACCAAAATGTCATACAACTTGTCATCTTGTGTTTTGCGCACATTTATCCGCGACATTTTATTCTCTTTGACGTGTAGTTTCTTTATACTGCACGACAGTAGGGCGTGCAGATGTAACGCTACAGCTTCGTGAAAAAAAAAATTGCCGGCATCGCATACATCCGTCGCCTCACTGTGTCTAGGCGAGAATTTACACTCTGCAGGCCTGGTGTTTCGACAGAGCAAAACAATTGCTATTACTCGCGCAATCGGAGGTTAGTGCATTGTGAAAAGTCGTACGAGTGTTATAACACTTAATATTCTAACCTCTCAATTCAGACCAAGGACACAGCATATCAGTTTGTAGGAGTGCGAACTTTATGCAAACGAAGTTCTACTGTATTTTGTACCAAGTTAAATTCTTTACTTTGCCCCATATTTTGGTGGATTAGAAACAAAGGACCTTTAATATCTTTCTAGTAAATTACGTTGCTGTGCAGTAAACTTATCAGTCTATGACATGACATTGTGAAGTTATTAGTAATACTTTACTTTAAACTCGTATGTAGTTGCTCGCTAAATCAGTCATGAGTAGAGACATGCAAAATTCGCGTTATCATTTAGTACCAGACTAAACTTCACTTTCCTATACATATCAGAACATAATCTGCGATTCAATTGGACGCGAACTTGTTTTGTGTTGTCATTGACGTGTGTTACGTTTTTACAGAGATTGGCCTCTCTACCGTGTAAGCATTCTCCGCGGCAAGTCACGACAATATCGGCCAGCAGGAGACGTCGAACAAGCCTATAGTCACTTGGAGTCTAGTCACCTGTCAGAAAATAACGCGAATTTTGCATGTCTCTAGTCATGAGTAGAGATGATGGTATATCGCGGAAAAGTTTTGTGCCAACATGCCCTTGAAAACCCTGTAGTTAATTGCAACACATATAATCGTTAGAGGCACGATTATTTCGCGTACTGATGCTAGGTCAGGTTGATATTCAATAACGTATACTTCACTACTCCTTCTGTGATTACACGAGAGAGGTTTTAACACACATTTGACGACTGTAGGCCAGTTATAAATAAGTAGAGATAGGAAATTTCGCGAAAAGATTTTTGCAGCACATTGTTTCAGAGCCTTACAAGCGCACCTGCATCTCTGCTTTGTGGTCAGTGATTGGATGACGTAACACCCAGCGTCTTGAGGTTAAACCCGCAAATCACAGACGTGATGTGTCGCTGCTATCCGTATACTGATTGGCACAGTCAAATGAATAACAACTCTGCACAAAATACTCTTGTCAATAGTCATGAAGATGAGCTGCAGGTGTGCACGTAAGACACTGAAACAAAGTGGGGCAAAAATCTTTTCACCAAAAATTCCTGTCCCTAGATATTAGGCTTCATCCAGTACACGTATAGAACTGAGATGTCTAGGCTGTTGCCAGATGAATACGCAAAATACTCGTGCCTCTAATAATCGGGCGACGTACGTCTGCCACAACGCAGCTGTCTGCAGACCAATAACAGGCATGAAATATTACAATAGTGGGATTATTATTGGCTCAGTCAAATAGGGTAACATCTTCACGTATAAGTAAAAGCCAGTGATCTTCTGGTAAGCTGTACGTGCGTTGAAATCCAGCAAACAGTCAAGTTTTCCCGCGATAAACCATCATCTCTAGTCACGGGGTAATGCCTGATTATTGATGACTGAATCCAAACGCTTTTGTATAACGTTATAAAGGGCTGTAAGAAATTTTGAATAATTTCATTGAAAATTTAGTTATGATTTACGGACATTGATTTATCGCGGGAAAACTTGGCTGTTTAGATGGCTTCAGTATAAATGTTCATATCTGACGTTCGTGCGTCACTGATGTGTCCCCATTTAACTGGGCCAACGATAACTCTGAATATTAGGGATTCGTCTTTAAACAGCTACATTATCATCCTTCATTCATAAAATGTGCAAGCCTCCACACTGTTTTGCTAAAACGATGGCAGGAAAGATTCTTACTCTATTCCACTATCTCTAGTTATGATTCATAAATAAAAACTTCAACACGAAAGAGGAGAAGGCACATGGCCGTCTTTAGTAGAAGGCCGGAGTCTTGAATGTGGCAACGCTGCATTGGAGGCCAGCTGCCGGTCGCTCATTGGCTGCCCTAGCCAGTGTAGACGCGTACACGCCACTAAATCTGGATCTATACACGTTGCAGAGACTAGGGTGGCCAAGAAGTGACAAGCAGCAGGCCCCCGATGCAGTGTTGCCACATTCAAGACTCCGGCCTTCTACTAAAGACGGCCATGGAAGACAGTGTTGAAATATGAATGAAATCATCGGGCGAAGATCGAAGGGGCAAACTGAACAAGCAACTTCCAAGTGTTTTCGCCCGGCGTTATCGTGAGTACCTTCGACGGCCGCTAGTGCAGAAGCTTGTCCGGCCCCGAGGTACTTCCGGTGGCCGCCCACGGATGTGCAGTGCGACGTCAGGAGAACAGTATTCGCACGGAGACTCACTCTCCCCCTCGACAGTTAACTGTCGTACCTACCTCGGCACCCCTCTAGTCGACCCTCCGTAATTCCTCCGTCCGTCCGGGGGCAGCCTCCCCTACTGCACTGCCACCCCTGTCTGTGCTGTGCGAGCAACCGGCAAGGCAGTGATACAAAAGAGCAGGGTACAGTCTTGTCAACAAGTTCATTCTAGCCCAGTGTTCACTGATATACAGCAGACGAGTTTAGCTTTCACTGATCTTTCTGTTCCTCAATAAATACGTTTAATCAGGAATTCAGACACCACTTTCTGTCAGCTAGATTAAATCGGCGATAAGTTGCTGCAAGGCGTGAATGTATTCGTTTATTACCGAGGACCTGAAAAAATTCGCGCTTTCTTTCGGGCATAATCTATAAGGAAAAAAAAAACATTTGTAAGCTAGCGTCACTTTCACAGTTGGCCCTATATATATTTGACACCTCCAGTAGAGAACTGGGCCACCATAAAGACGCAACTACAATAATTTCCGTAAGATGGTTTATCGCGGGAAAACTTGACTGTTTGCTGGGTTTCAACGCACGTTCAGCTTACCTGGAGGTTATTGGCTTTCGCTTGTACGTGGAGCTGTTACCCTATTTGACTGAGCGAATAAGAATCCCGACATTGTAATACTTGATGCCTGTTATTGGTCTGCAGACAGCTACGGTGTGTCCGATGTAGCCTACATCAACAACTCATATACGTTGCAAGAAATTACAGCGTTTTCAAGGGAATGTTTTGTGGCAACATACTCGTGAAAACGCTGTAGTTTCTTGCGACATATACGATTGGCTAACAGACCAATAACAAGCATAAAATATTACAATAGCAGGATTCTTATCGGCTCAGTCAAATAGGGTAACAGCACCACGTACGAGCGAAAGCCAGTAATCTACTTCTGGTAAGCTGAATGTGCGTAAATATCCAGGAAACAGTCAAGTTTTCCCGCGATAAACCGTCATCTCTAACCATCATCCCTACACATTGTTTATTTCCACGGAAATTCATATTTTTTTAGTGCATTTTACATTTGGCCTTTGAATTTAAAAAGTTTTTTTCGCACCGTCGGTTTCAGTGTCGTACGTGCACATATGCAAGTTTGTTTAGTGCTCAGTGATAGCTGTCGATGTGCGCGCAAGGCAGTGTAACAAAATTATACAAAAATCTTTTCGAAACAAACTTGTGGCTCTATAAGCATTGCGTTCACCAACAAACTTTCGGGGGGGGGGGAGGGGCAGGGAGACTGTACTGGATAGACTACAAAGTTCGTTGCAGTTAAAAGTCGACATGCCCGTTCAATTGTGGCACTAGTTCTGAGTGTGTAAGCTGTCAGCCCTGTTGCTATCAGTTTACTGCTGTCCATTGAGTCCTCGTGTCAAAAACCCGTGTCCGTCATCATGGGCGTAATAAGGAAGTACCGTGACTGCTTTGATGCCCGTCAAACCATCACACCAACTCGTCAAATTCCCGGCGAGGGTTGGGGGGAAGCGGTGTCCTTCCGTTATGTCGCACGTGAGTGGGCGTGGACTCCATTAGTCGTACTGGCGTTCTTATCACGTGTGCGGGACACAGTCGACATAACGGCCACCGATAGTCTATGTGGTCGTAAAACGCCAACACTGTAGTCAGTTAGAACTGCTGAGCACGTGAATGAAGTGCAATTCGAGGACCATCGACCAGTGGTAGGGAAACCGTGCATGAGCTGTCGCAGAAGTGAAAATGAAATTCATACCCAAGAGCACTACGCTGGAAAATCACGAAAATATTTAAAAGTCAACATAGCCTTCAATAAATATACAGCATCTAAATACTAGTATTATTGAATGATTCAATTGGTCACACGTGCGAACAGTTTTGGGAAAAATCACACACCGTGTTAAAGCTGTACTGTTGTAACTACAGTCCGCGCGCCAGCTCTGAGTCCCTGGCGGGTATGTGTTGTTCGCCTGTACATATATAAATAACACGACGAGGCCCAATAGCATGCGACGCACGTGCTAGCCGCAGTAACGTCGTATGTTGACGTGTTTGATACTGTGTTACTGTAGCGTACACGAAGTTTACGAAGAAAAATGCATACGTGCCAGGGACTTCAGAGCTGGCGCGCGGACTGTAAACCTGTTGATGAGAGAAACACTGCTTTAAATTAACGATTGACCAATATCGATAAAAAAAACCTTCAGTATTACATACAGCACGTTGGAGCCTAGCAAAACCCCACCTTTCCCCCGATTTTTCAGTGTCTCTACGCATAATTAGTAGAGACCAGAAAAATTCGCGGGTTCCCTGACGTATAGGCTAGCCTCCAAGAACATGTGTGTATTCAAGCAGGCATTATCTGCTCACTGGCTGCTCGATGACGCAGTGATATGGGCCTACATTTAGTTGCTTCTGTACTATTGGCTAAGCGACTTACAGGAAGTGTCAGATAAGTCACGGGCCAATTGCGAAAGTGACACGAACTTACAGTTGCTGGAATTATAGCTTGGGGCCAAAAGAAAGGGCTAATTTTTCCGGTCTCTAATAATTGGAGCCATGGCAATCTCGTAGGTTCAACGACCAGCCGACTGGACTCGTAAGGCCTGTTCACAATTGCGATGTCCGAAGTTGTGTCCTAGGACAAGAATGCGCTGATCGGCGCACACGACTCTGTGACGTCACATCAGTGTCCGAAGTTACAGTATCTTTGGACAAGTTTGGTCCTAAGACAAGTGTTGACTGAATCTTAACTTTTGTCCGAAGTTACAGTGTCTTAGGACAAGTTTGGTCCTAAGACAAGTATTCACTGAATCTTAACTTTTGTCCGAAGTTGTGTTCTACGACAGAAGAAATGTCAAAGATTTTCGCGGCCATTCGTAACTAGGTAGGAAAACTAAAAACATTGAAATTAATTTTGAAAAAAAAAAAAAATTGGTTTAAATCAATTGGAGCTGGTCCAAATATTAATTAATCACAACTTTGGACCAGCTTCAGACATAGTAATTGTGAACAGTGAGGGCGAATCAAACCATTAAGTTCGGACACGTCCACTGCCACGGTCACATCCGTGGACACGGCCATATGTAAATAGGCTTAACAGTCCTGTGTAACTCTATCCTCAGTTACTTGTACATTGGCTGCTGCTCCAGTGAGTGGCCAGTTGTGCATCTGACGAGATATCGCGGGTTCCTGTGAGTGTTCTCCTGCAGGTCTGCTGTTGCTTCAAAAGTTTTCAAGGACGAGTTTAATGAACAGTGGCCCGACCGTGACGTAATTTCCTCTTAAATTTATTCGTGAAACGTATGGGTCTCTATGCACAAGCCTGGATTTGTCTTCATCTCTTCGTGATTCAGGAATTGATCAAGATTTATTTTTATAAAGTATGATGAGAGACTTAGCTAACTGCCTAAACTTGCATAAGGAAACACGTGGAAAGCTACTCCGGACAGTCGGGCTAACAATCTAATCCACGACTTCCTGATTGCCAGGCAAGGCATAATACAACAAACACGTAGTTGGAAAGGCTATGTAAAAAAACTGTCCATCCACGTTCAAGGCCACACTAACAGCCAAGTTGGCAAACGCGAAGTTAATGACTACCTGCATGTTGAACTCATAAATATTGAATAGTAGTATGTGATTACACCCAGAGCGTATTATCAACCTGGTAACAAGCAAAGTTCTCAAACAAACAATATTTGTTACGTAACAACCATTATCCATGTAATAATATGGTATCGATATCAAACCTGAGGCAACTGCAAAAGATTGTAGATGACATTAAATTCTGAGACTACATTTGACGACGTACTCTCTGTTTACAAACTTGACATGCCGAAAGTTTTTACACGAATTAATTTTATGTAGATGTAACTGCCAATGTCTTGCCAAATCACGAGTAGTTACAAAAATAAATAATAAACGCGGGGCCGATATAAACACTGACATCCGTTGGATGTGTATTACGTAATTCACAATTAACATCATGTCCTACACATTGACGTGTGACCACCCATAAGCATTATTGCATTTGTAATGATTGTGCAACCTAATCTTTAATGATCTCCCACAATTAAATTGTATGCTTCGAGAATGACATTGTGATTAGTCCCGCCCCAGATAGCCTATAAGTAGTGTCGAAATGGAGAAAATAACTACACTATTTAAGTTAATTGACTCCATTTGAAACAATGTGCCTACTTTCGCTAAATTACAGAAAGTGGTGTTCATTTTATGGACTCTGAACTCCTAGCATATAAGCAACTGCCTGCATATAGTCGTATATTGTTTGTTTTCTTGGTCAAAAGTGTATTATGTAAGACCTATTGCCATAATTTTAAATTAGTGAAATAAATGGTACCCGTGATGTACAATTTGTTGCAGAAAACAAAATACTCATCTACATTTCAAAACTGGCTACGGGTGTAAGAGCAATCCATCTTCGGTCTATTCCAACGTGTAAGTTTCTACTTGGTACCTATAGGCAAACACACACGAACAGGAACCTCTGCAGCTGCAACACTCGGAACGGAAGAAAAAGTGTAAGCCACCAAGAAATTGGAACGAGAAGGAACGGGTGAAAGAACTGTAACACGCCCTCGGGAGAAATATGGCGTGGAAGGAATCCCGAAGCTAGACACTTCGGGCGCGTCTACTGCGACCAGGTCCAAAACCTGTTCCGTGCACTGCCATAAAACGTTTTAACGATTCCTTGGGAGATCTTCCTAACCCCCCTCTCTCCCTAACTTGTATTCCTCCCTAGGTAGCACGTGGCCTTGTGAAAACCATCAGCCTCGGACTGTCGGCGGGCACCCGGATAACCGCAAACTAATCAGGATATATTCTTCCTTTTCCCCCGCCTCGACCCTCCTGTTAAGAGGAGGAATCACAACGTGCTGGGTGGGAGCCCCCGTGTTTCGGGAAACTGCGGGAGAGATACTAATTTACCGCCGACGTGCTCGCCAGGGGTGAGCAAAACTTCCAGCGTGGTAGCGTTTATCAGCGAGGTCTGGGCTCTCTGTTTTCAACACTCCCCGGCATATTTCTTCATCCTCTCCTTATGCAGGAAAACATTTACCTGTTTTCATGAAAGTTGTTGTGGACGTGGTTGAGTTCTTATTAAGAGTGTGTGGTAGATAAATAAACACCGCTAAATACACAATTTTAAAGCTACCTGTTTATCAAAGCCAATATGACAAAACATCAAAACAACTAATACTATAGACTTTTCACAATATATTGAGCACTGCTTAAATTTTTCTTTCAGCAATTTTGCAATAATTTTTATACTTTTTACCTGAAAACTTTCTTGGAACCAAGAACCATTATAAACATTCCCCCAATCTCAGAACTGAACATATTGGGCTCAAATAAAATACAATTTTTTAATGTTAAAAGTGTTGGCGAATGCTCAGACTATAGCCACCTTTATGAACAAACATTTCCCAGAATAATACATTTGTTAAGCATCAGCTGCGCCCCGCATTTAAATGTACGAGATTTCGATGTTATCCAACGTTCTTCCGAAATACGTTACTCGAGGAGAATGTTTGATCAAAAAGTTGGTAAAACCTATTATCTAAGGTTGCTATCTTTTTATTTAAGTTTTGTTTGCAAATTTGCTTCGTGCAACCTATAAATTTAAACTGATGATTTTAACGTCAAATTATGTATCATGCCATCTTAATGTTCCTTCAAGCAAATATAAAACTATTTAGTTATTTATTGGTAGTTGTTCGCTATGTCGTTAATAATTAAAAATTCGTTATGTTCATTAGAAACATTATTTGCTGGTCCCTCAAAACTGGTAAAAATGGCTTTTACAGACTGCCGTATCTGGAAAACTAACAATCGCATTTGAAAAACATAACTACAGAAACAAATGTTAGACTTTGAACTATGCTGCTCACAAATAAAATAATGTGGTCACCGCTTAAAGTCCCATAGGAAAGCACTACACGCCATCTGAGGAGTTTGCGCGGAGAGGCGATAATGCGTTACATACGTGGGTTAGTTACAGCCTTACCGCTTCTGCTTCACACACACAAACACAGCCTATCTAGGCAGACCCCTTAAAAGCGCTTGTCACTATCGCTCGACGCCCGGCAAAAGGAATATCACAACTATTGACGGTACGATATTGAGATAAACACAAAAAATTATTATCAACGGAAGTTCACACAGAAATGTTTATCCAACACTTTTAGAACATGTACTCGAGTGTAGGATAAGCAATATTTATGTCGATTTTTTCTGCCTGTGAGAAGAAAGCATGCACTGGTACAGTTTCATTAGCCCAGTAGTGCATAATTACCTGTAATCAACACGATCTGTGGTACGCCCTGGTACATTTGAAAGAGTAATTGGGATAGTCAACTCAGATCGTAGTGTACAGTAAAAAAAGGGTGCTTGTTGTGGCGTGTTAGCACAATGCCAGCAGTGGGAACACAACAGACCAACAGGAAATATTGTTCCGTGTGTTGCCGTCAACAGTTTTATCGCCCAGGAAAATGTATTGTATTTACAGTGTAGATGGTATTCCCAATAAAAAGAACCATGATTTGTCGCGAAAACTTTTTCGCACATTATCATGCCTTACGTACATATCGGCAACTGTGTTGCATTAATATTGGTAGCGTATCTTTGTTCAGACAAGTCTCTCATTTGACTGCACCAATCAGAATAAGGTTTTTGTGACCCCCATACTTCTGTAATTTGCCTGTAGAAATCTCAAAGCAGTGGCGGCGGAAGGTATTCTTCTAAAAGGATGTGGGGGGGGGGGGGTCTGGGGGTCCTCCCCGGGAAAAAATCGAATTTTAGTGTGCAAACTGAATCTATTTAAGTGTTTTTAAGTCTAAACATTGAATATACAACGGGTATAAATTGCAATATTTTCAAATGTCAAAACTTACTGTGGGCACAAATCCCTATACTGTCCCTCCAGTAGCGGCTCGTGGGTTGTTGGCAGGTAGGGCTGCAGTTGCCAAGAGCTGTACAGGGTTGTGCGCTGGTTGACTCTACAGCCACTGACACGCTGATGTGCAGGTGTCCCTTACTACTGAGTGGTCACAACATATCTAGTAGCCGGCGAGCCGCCACTGCCCTCCCGTCTGTCCTAGAAGAGAAAAAGCGTCCCCCTCCCCCCTCCCTATCCATCCCACTGCCAAATTCAAGTGGTAGTTAAAACATCCAATCACTGACAAATGAAACAGAGCTAGCCTACAGGTGTACACATGACGTTGAAACAGAATGGTGTAAAAGTATTTACACTGCAAACTCGTGATTCCACCAATGAGGGTTGTAGACGTGTGGGTGCTGAGACGGTGCGGGGTTTCAGTATTGCGGCGAAGTGAGTGTACCTTGGCGGCCACGCTCTGCCGGACCGCGAACTGCCGTCGACTGAGCACATTCATCCCCCACGACCCCGCCTGCGGTCACCTAGAAACACGTCTCCGTCAAGGGGGATACGCCACCGACACGGTCCGGCGAGCCGCTGTTTCACCTCCCCTCTGCTCTCTGCCGTTAGCGACTTGTTCAAAAAATTTATAGGCGCTGCACAGAAAAAAAAAACAATTTTGCAGTGGCTATAAAATATTTCGTCGACATATCTGCCAAATAATTTTGTAGACAACACCAAATATTTTTCTGTGTCCACAAAACTGGTTTTTTGATTGAGTTTATTATTTTGTAATCACCAACAAACAGATTAGTGAGCACTGCAAAATATTTGGTGTTCACCAAAATGGTCGGTGGGGACTTAATTGACTAAATATTTAGTAGCCACTACAAACGTTTTTTTCTTCTTCTGTGCGTTCTCGAGAAGGGGAAGAGGCGAGGGGTAAATATTGACAAATATTCTAGCGCCGTATTTTTAAAAATGGCGTCAGCTCGCTGCTTCATTGTTCTTTCGATATAATTTTGTAGGCTACACTTTAATTGAGAAATATGGTTATGTATCCCCCAGGATTTCGGCTTGTGAAGGGCACAAGGTCTAATAAATAACAAATTTAACAAACACGCAGGTGGATCTCGAAATAGCTCTTATGCATCACAGTAGTTACCGGTTCAGAGACGTATGAACACACTTTACTTACAGTAATCTCTCAAGATGTGTTACTGTACTTTACTACAAGTACATATAAATGTATGTAAAAATTAAAAACGTTGCCCCTTTTTGGGGGAGATTCTGGTATGTGCTGCACCCCCTGGGTGCGGCCATGCATGTATCTAGAAAGGTTGTAACACTGCGATTGCCAGAAATATAGTTGACTACTCGAGATACAGATTATCCACAACAAACAGAAGCCTACAGAATCTATTTGTTGTGAACCACACAATTTCAAGTGACTAACAGTTGTGTTCCTTGCACTCTTTAGCAGCGTGAGTTAGTCTTGGGGAATGTATCATTGCGAGCTCGTACTGGAGTACGGTGAAGAACATGGTTCAAGTTGCGACAGTTGCCGAAGAAGTACGCGTGAATCTCCAGGGATTAATTACTCTCCAATACCGCCGTTGTGTGATACATCTCTCCCGCCATGTACAGTCTGTCCCACATAGGAATTCAGGTTTTTGTCAGTTTTGAAGTCTATCATATGTGCAAATTTCAACTGGATAATACATCTCATTTTGATGTATTGCACAGTTACGAGAGCCAGCTGAGTGTGCTTGTGCAACAAACACTTGTGGCAGTGGAAAACATTGCTTATTTCATAGCAACACCACAAAAGAAAATAATGTAAACACAACGCACTATACAGCTTATTTGCATGGAATAGAATGTTGGTGTCGGTGGTGTTTGTAATGGAAAGAAAGATAAAGGTCAACATCCCAGTGGTTGGAAAAAAGTATCTGAAGCTCTACTACCTGAGCACGATCAGGGATAGCTGACAGGGAAATCTGTGAATAGACTGAGATCAGGAGTACGGAGATCCAAAATCAGATCAGAAGTAGGAAGATGCAAAGTCAGATCAGGAGTATAGGAAGATCTAAAGTCAGATCAGGAGTATAGGAAGATCCAAAGTCAGATCAGGAATAGGAAGATCTAAAGTCAGATCAGGAGTAGGAAGATCAAAGCCAATCTGACAAGATGGAGCTACGCTAAAGAAGAAGTATGTTAAGACCATGATCATTTATTTCAAACAATTGCAAATAACTCAAATATTTTTAAACCAAATACTTTGAAAAAAATTTAAGTCTGTGTATAGTCATACGATACACAATTTTGCCAGAGCGTTTTTTAATAATGTACCGTTTGCTAGCAAAAAAAATTAATTTTGCTTCGTTTTGGCTTACTTTGACAACAAAATGTGTGATATTTCAGGGGCAAAAATCGAAAAATCCATTTGGTGTATTGCAACAGAAAAATTCAGATACAAACGATGATATATACGTGTTAAAAATGTAAGGATGAATTTTTGATATACGCATTAATTTGCGTAAAAAAAATTATTTTCGAAACCACTGTAAAACTAAAGTATGAGAGTGGAGTAGTTTTCAGGCTGTCAAAACACATGCTCCAGTGTGATTGTGTCCAGCCTCATGGATGGAGGGTGAAACTGCTACAGGCGTCGGAAAATGCAGCGAAAGTGGCCAAGTTTAGTAAAAATGTGTATAACTTAGTGTGTAAATATGCGTCTTTCTTTCTGATTCGATAGTAATATAAATCATTTAGTAGAATGTACACAGAAGTTTGTACAGTTACGCAGCTGGCATACCGATGTTAAAAATGCCTGGAAGAGCTAGAGTGCGTTTCCTTTGCGTCCTCGAAAAGTTACAATCGCAAAAGAACTGCCGTAGCAAAGCAATTTCCTAGCAGATGTAGGATTATACCACTGGCCCAGCTTTACATCAGTGACTCCAGTAAGAATACTGCTGCTAAAATGTTTTTCATTTCCGACTGTTAGAAAATTACGATAGCGGGTTTTTTTCAATCAAACATAAACATGCGATGTTGTCTCTGCACTTATACTGTATCCATTTCAAGGTTGCAGCAGAAATAAACACTGTCACAGGTGAGCTCTCGACCATTGGTTGGCTGGTTAGTTAACAGTGTCGTTACGACAGGAAATAGTTCCTACGCTAAATTTCTGTGTTTTAGTTCGGGATAGGTAATTTTATCGTTTTGTTACGTTTTTTAATCCTCTGTAATATAATATCACTCTGTGCACATGAAATACTATATGTGCGACTTACGCGACGACGCCACGTCCAACGTGATTCCATTTCCTCTACAGCGAGGCGCGATTCCGTTTCTCCACTTGCCACCAGTCCACAGCTCGCGTGACACGCGGAGGTGGTGCGATGGTTTGTTGCACAGCCAATGTCGTTCAAGCGCGTGAACAGGCGGAGTGACACAAGCTGCAATCTTGGAATGGATAGAGTATAGATACCGCTGCGGAAGTGAAAGGCACTGATAAGTAAATAGTTCCCTATCACGAAACTGCAAAAAAAAAATACGTACAATTTTTTTGGATAAGATAACAGATGACAGTTTACATTCCTTCCGCTCACGAAAACCGGTTTCACATCAACAAAAAGCACGAAGATGCGACGCGCGGCCAACTTATGGGTGGGCTTCTTCTGGGAAGTCGTCCTGATCAGCCAGTCTTCTGTTTCTTGATTACGCGTATCTCATTAACTCGCTTTTGTATGCCGTGCTCTTACAACTAACAATCGCCTGGTAAAATAATTCTACGTGTGAAACAAAAAGACAACGAAGGCTTTCATCTACAGCAGGTTTTCTTAGGTTTAGATCGTTTGTAAGCCGTCTCTTATCAAGCCTAATGGCATAAAACCGGGAGACGTTAATAAGCCCTCTAAAACATGAGGAAGCTGAAAAATTGTCATATTCATCCGGGGGATTCAATAGGCAGAGATCCGGAAATTTGGAGAATTCAAGTGAGAAAACGTTGGATTTCGAACTCCTGCGCATGTATATTACTTTGTCGATTGGGTCACTGTTAGGCCTACTGAAACTCTTCCTCGAGGACTGTGAACCAATAACAGATCTGCATGAAAACACTCATTGATTCCCGCGATACTTAGTCATATGTACAACTGGTCACTCGTTGGAGCGGCAGCCAATGAACATGAACCCTGAATACTGTGGAGTCTAGTCGGTAGGTCGTTGAACCCACGACACTTTCAGGTCTCTAATAATAGATTGGTAGACGGCGATGTAATTAAAGGCAACACCAGTAGGTCGGACAAAGAGAAAAAAATACGCGGTATTGTCTAGAGTGATTCCGAACCTTGAATGCCCGGCATACACACACTTCGAGACCGCTACTTCCATTCCGCCGTGACCTAACAAAGATCTCAAGCCGACAATAGACACCGCCATAGAACACTACTGCGCTTCCATTACGCCAGGCTCCTCTCTGGAACACAGCTATCGATTGTGCAACTCTCCCGACGAGCTTTAGCGTACGTCTAGACGTGATGGATGACTTAGATTGAGGGTTGCTCCGACCGACAACTTGCCTCCCCCTCCCACCCCACATCATTCTCTTAACCTTGCGTATGCTATCATCGTGTCACGGCTAATTTAACGCTTCCGAAATTAACATTTGAAAAAAAATAATATCGCTGCGTAACTGAACAGATCTTTACGTGAAATTACAGTACAATACTAGAAGTATGGTTGGCAGGGGAAAATGAGATATGTTTAGTGTGGACTTAACAAAAAAAAATCCGTTACAAGGTCATACATGATGTTACAAACACACACGACAAATACGTATATCAGCCAGTAATTCTTTAGTTTACGGTAAGAAGGGCATACGTCTAATTATAGCCGATTGAGACCAACGCTATTCGTGCAGCTTTTAATAGGCGTTTAATAGGGCACAAATCTCATTACATCAACATATAGCCTCTATAGTGAGCAGTAAGGAGAGCACAAGTCTCATAATATTTTTGATGAATTACGGCCTTACCGCCCATCAAAGAATATAAAACAGCGGCTAAATTGAATGTTTACTTCTCCAAAAGTCAGGGATTTATTTTCCCGCTCACGCAGAGTTCGGAAAATGACCGTACATCAGTCTGAATATATGTGTTACGATCGATTTGGTTTCTCAAACACCAAAAAACTGTGCTCGATTTGGCCGCCCAAGGGCCTTTACAGGACCTCAACGCCTTGCGAAAAGAATCCCGGCGCTTGACGTCACACAACCCGATGTTCTAAATCACAGCAAGGGCACATAAGCACCTTAGAAGGGGGTCATCTTTAGCTAAAAACACGAGCCACTTACCCTCCTCGAGTCCCACATCTTAATTCTTTATAGGCTATTCGTAAAACATTATTAGTACGTGACGCTCCGTACTATTAATTAAAATGTAATAAACTGTTTAAATTAAAAGAAATAAAAAAACACGTTTATGGTTTTTTTTTCTAATAAAACGCTTTGTTCCCAACCGTGATATACAGAAAGGAAATATCAATAGGTTTACAAGCTATCTCACACGCTGTAAGACCGTGCCAACTATTCTGCTACAAAAATAAACTAGTCATTCTGCGGGAAAAGGCGGGGGGAGGGGCAGAGAAATAATTTGCCCCCTTATGTTTAGTTTCATTGAGTACGGATCCTTACTATATTGTTAAAGGGAAGACACCTGCCCCCCCCTCCCCACCCGAAGTGCTTGAACGGCCCTGTCCCCCCAGTGTTCACTTGTGACGTGACTGCGAGGTGAGGACTGTCAGGAAAGTAATGAAAGCCGGGTAGTCGGAAGTATTCACTGGACCGTAAACCAACTGCGCCAATTCTGCGCACGAACAGCGCTTTCAGCTTCACGCCTGTCAGTAACCTCCGAGAGAGGACGTGATCACGCAAACAACCGCCACTACTTCCCTGAATGAAGTCGCCGATGCGGATGAAGCGGTCACTGGAATTCCGCGGTTTCTCTTTGCCGACCTGTCCCCAGCAGGACAACCGACTTCCTAGTTACCTTGCATTGCAGTCGTAGAACGACAAAAGCGGGGATTTCTTCCAAACGACCGTTGTCTAAGAACTTGTGGCACAGTACTGCTGTTAAGGCCTCGCTCTTTAGTGTTTTGGTTTCGAAATATCACATGTTTTTCGTCAAAATAAGCCAAAATGAAGCAAAATAATTTTTTCCTAGCAAACGGTACATTATTTAAAAAAAAAAAAAACGCTCTGGCAAAATTGTGTATCGTATGACTGTACAGTCTCATATTTTTGCAAAACATTTGATTAATAAATATTCGAGTTAGTTGCAATTGTTTGAAATAAATGAAAGTTCACGGCCTTAAGAGAAGTGTGTAAACATAAGAATAGCTAATCATCGAAAACCGGGCAAACTATTGATTTTAGAAGCACGAGGAGTTTTTTTTCTATGGTGGTTAGAAGTCCTACGTAAAAACATCGTTTCATCAATTACAATGCTCGCAATTTTCCCCCCTTAAGGGCTTGTCCCTTTTTTTCCCAGACTGGTGCCAATAACTCAAATATTTTTAAACCTAAAGCTTTGAAAAAATTCGAGACAATGTTCTGTCACACGATGCACAATATTGTGGATGAGTTTTTGAAAATAATGTGCCATTCTTCAGCAAAACAAAAATTTGCTTAATTTTGGTTTATTTTCACAACAAAAAACATGGTACTTTGGGTGGAAATCTAAAAATGCCGTTCAGTACATTGCTCCAAAAAAAATTCAGCTACAAATTATGACATATTAGTGTCAAAACTGTGGAGGAAAATTTTGATATGAGAATTAAGTAGCAATAAAAAAATATTTTCGAAATCACCACAAAACTAAGGAACAAGCCCTTAAAGACACTACAGAACTAGAGCCAAACCTGGCATCTATAGATACGTAATAATTTGTAGGTATCTTCCTTGAAAAAAAAACCGTACTTCCAGAACGCTTATTTACACGTATACGCTCATTGAGTTTTAAGATAAAACCTCAGTATTGCCATCTTAAACAACGCATAACAAAGGCATCGTTACCGAATGTCTCTGTAAACCAAATTACTTTTGGGTAAACAAGTTAAGACGTTTGTTCTATTTAACTAAATTTAAACGTATTTGCATTTTATTTCGCCGGTTTCGCGGCGTACAGGCCACACAAATATTTCTTTCGATACGCTGATGTAGCTTGATCCGGCATTATCGGCCAGTGCTACATGATCCAAGTGCTACGCTCGTAAACTGGGATGGATAGATAAGACAGGAAAACCGAACCGCGGAAGAAATTTTCCTATCACAACTTACATCACACTCAAGAGTCTGGATTTTTTGTGAGTCGTATTTTTATCTCGAGTTCACCAAATACTATACTCCAAATTTAATCTAGTAAGGAAAATAGTTAACTGTCCATCCTCCAACCGGAAACATAAACCGTTATACGCTATAGGCTACAATACGACAGTGAACACTTCTCGCTTATGCAAAACGTTCGTCAAAGTAGTAACTTAGTACAGTTACGAGCATAAAGTCGGATGTACATGTTGACCTTATAGATTCGGCCAATCTTGGAAGGAAAAAGGTCGATGGCCAAGGAATGTACAGTCATCCTTTAAACGTTGGTTTATTCCATGCTTGGCAAGCCATATCGTCAATTTTGAGTCCAGGCACTGGAGGATGATGTAGATATAGTAACTGCTGCAGTAAATTTTATGCTGCGTACACTTGCAGAACAGTGAAAAGAATGCGTGAAAGAGTTTGGACCGTTGACCTGCATAAATACTTTCCCTAATTACAGTTCTATAAACTCCAAAACTCTCTCGTTTGGCTTCTGATCAATTTATGTAAAAACTTAAGATATTAGTTTCCCGCTCAAACGACGAATCAACGAAAATACACAATACCAACTGATCTGATCTTGGAAGAAAAACCGACAATGAATGAATGGCCAATGCTTCCAACACTAAGTTCCAAGACAGGCCAAGAATCATGCATTGGTCGATTCCTTCCAAAATCGGGTGTTGGGCCAATGTGCAAATCCAACCTTAGGTATTTTATTTCTTAACACATAAAGAGGATTGATAACATTTCTCCTAATATTATATTAATGTAAGAGCTCAAAGAATAGAATTCAGAAGACACCAGTGACTTTTCAGTTTGTAGTTTACACAAACATGTATTATTATTATTTTAAAGCAGAATATAGGTTCTGAGATGATCAGGAATAAGCCCGTAGCCGTTTATATTCCGAACATATCGGAGGTACTGAAGATGCTATGAAATAACGATCGATATATTTACGTGTTATAGGCAATACTTTTTTTATTCCACTCGTAGGTCGCAATGCTACAATAGCAACGGGGTTTTCATCAGAAAAACCTAAGAAAATAATTAACGAAAGGATATATCGGAAGGTATTCAGTCGGGCTGCAACTCGAAGCGAATAAACTGCATTACGCGGCAGTACTGACAGAACTTCCGCTTCCTCTTAAAACTAAAACGAATACTTATAAAATTACATGTGATTGTCCTATCTTAGTAAATTATCGTTTCGAATTATAACTTCGCAAAAAAAAAAAAACAAATACCCGATTCTTCAGTTTGTTTAGGCTTGTTTGGCACCCCTGTTTGGACCGAACATACAAATTATACCGCGAAATGTGCCAACCCTTCTAAATAACGAAAATACTCTGTTAGACAAACACAAGGTTAATCCTATAAATGAATACATGTTACGTTTATTTAAAAATATATTAGAACGAGAAGAAATTAATTAGAAACTCCTACAAAATATATTTTCCGTACGCATGCGTGTTCGAATTTTTGAAACTTTACTTGCCCACTCGCACTATACTGTCAAGACTGTCATATGTGTAATAAATTATTATTATTATTATGTCCAGTTTAATGAACACGTAATCGACCAAAATTCTCCACGGTTGAACACAGAATTTGGAGGCGGTTTTTGTATTTGAGAACTCACCAATTGAACGTCTCTTGCTGGCGGTATCCGTTAGAGCAAAGATGTAGGCGGAGGCAGTCGGGATCTTTTTTATTTCCTCCTTATAATCACAGACTTGCACTTTCACCTAACGGCACTACTAGCTCACGGCAGAACAACGCTGAACTCCGCGACCAAACGGTTTGCTGTCCGACGAAAGACTAAATTTCAAAACCGCCTCGGCGAGCCGGCTGGCCGGGGTTCCCTGCCGGCCGCTGCGCGCGCAACGCTCGCCGGCGACCAATCAGAAGGCACGGCGCTCCGACTCCCCCCTCCTCCAACATCCTACCCGGCGCAGCGTCACATGACTCGCGTTTGTTCCTCTCCTCGCTAAATTGTCCGAACTCCGAATGCAACTCGCGTTCGCATTATCGACTAGGTCCGGTCCTCTGTCCGCAAATACGCAGTGAGCTCGCGGATATGCCATTTCGCACAGGGTCAGTATACATTTTGCTAGACGATACCGACAACAGAACTTGATGTACGGTTTCAGTTTTATAGCTAGTTCCGTGCCGACTTACGTCTCAAGGGGCTCTGTGTTCGAATCCTAAAAGGCCCTGGTACAATTAATATAGAACAGAAAACAGCACAGAGCTGTAAACCACAATTCAAACAGAACACGCACAGACACAGCAGATATTATTAAAACGAAAAGAAGCTACACTGGTAAATATTACATGTGTGTGTTGGTATCACTGATTTTGAATGTTTTTTATTGTTACCTCCTTCCATAAATAACGTTGTTGTTTATTTTATAATACAGAATCGAGTGAACTTATCTTTAAAGAATTGCAGTAACTGTTATAAACCTAGAAAATAATTTAAATTCAAACAAATAAATTTACTAACTTCGGTGCGAATTTTTACAGAGGTTAGTCAAATTTGTTTCCACTTTCATCCATGTTTATTTTCTTTTGAACCCGGTTGTATCCATGTACATATTGGCTACGCACAGCGCATAGGATTATAGGTAGAGGCACGAGTATTTCGCGTATTGATTGTAGGTCAGGTTGAACGCCAATAACCTGTAGATCACTGTAATTTCCGTGACTAGACGACAGCTGTTTTGACACACCTTTGGAGGTTGCGAGCCAGTAGTAAATAATAAAATAATTCGTGGAACTACCCACTTGCACGGTTTGGAGCCAGTGGATATTCGACTTTGGCCAGTGTGTGTACAGGACTTAGAAGTCTAGACTGCTACCAGATTAATACGCGATAAACTCGTGACTCTAATTATAGGATATTGCCTAACTTTCTGTGCGGCGATCCTGTGCTATTTTGCTGTGCGCGTGCTATTTGTAATGGTAGCACATCCCACCAAAAACCTATGATTGAACTTTCTGTGAGTGTGCTAAATAAATTGTAGCATAGCCTTAAGGGTGTTCAAGTGCGATAAAATCGTAATTTTATATTTATATGAAATAGTGTTAGTTTTGTATATTGTATTTGTGAGTGCAGTTTCCTCTTACGAAACAATTTTAACTCCCATAGTTTTCTCATAACGGTGCGTGAAAGTCAAAGGTTGCATTTCCTGCTGCCATACAAATAGTGAAAACTAGAGGTACGTCAATTTCGCGGATTCATCTGGCAGCAGCCTAGACTTGTCAGTCCTATACACCCACTGGCCACAATCGATGGCTTATAATCGTACAAGCAAATAGCAAGCGATATCACATCGCGTTATTTCCTTATTTACTACTGGCTTGCAGTAGTCAAACGCGTTTCGTAACAGCCGCCAGCAAGTCACAGACATGACAATGAAGTATACATAACACCTGACCTGGAATGTATCTGCGAAATTTACGTACCTCTAGTGAAAACCAATTGACTTACTTAAGTGAAATAATTCACGGCCAAATAACATGTTACGTAATAAAACATTTTTTTTAAACCCGTCAACAAATTTTGTACTTAAAATAATTGCTGAATTTTCAACTTTTTTCCTGTACTTTTTGTTGCGATTTTTTAAAAATTCACAATATTACGTTATGGTATATTAAATACTTTATTGCATAGCTCATAGGATGTAATGTCACAGTGAATTATCTCATTTAAGTAGGTCAGTTGGTTTTCACTATTTGCATGGCAGCGGAACAAACAAATTTTGACTTTGACGCACCGTTATGAGAAACCTACGAGAGCTAAAACTGTTTTGTAACAGGAAACTGTACCCACAAGTATCTTCTACAAAACTAACGCTATTTCATAAAGATATAAAATTATGATTTTATCGCACTTGAACATATAGAAATTCACTCGTTGGAGTAGGATTGGTTATCTTAGTCACGTTACTAGGTTTCGTCTATTACCAATAATTACCTGCAATGCTATTTGAGGTTTTTAAATTACGGGAATAAGTAAAAGCCTATGTATTTTCTGCGTGGTAAATATTTTGCTAAATGTATTATTTACACGTATTATATTTATAAGTAAATATAATATTAGTTTTAATAGTTGACTAAGAGGTCATTAGTTGATATTTCGAACACGGGTAAACTTACCTAAGGTAAAATCTCAAACACTAAAAACTTGCAATTTTGGTTGACCCTCGTGAATTTTCATAAGCGCCTCTTTAGGATAGGTCAACCAAAGATTTTGGTGTTTGAATTTTAGCCCAGGGAAATTTACCTGTGTTCGAAATTTCACCTGGTGGCTTCTCAATCAACTACTTAAAGTAATATTATATGTCAGTACAAATAAAATAACGCTGTGGATGTAGCATTTAGCAAAATATTTATGAAGCAGAACATGTGTAGGCTGTTTTTTTATTCCTGTCATCACGAAACCTTGAACAGCATTGTAGGTGTTCATCAAAGTCAAGTAATAATCAGAAGCTGATCACGTGACTTAAATAATCTACCCTACTCCAGCGAGCGTATTTTCACAACTGTCTGTTGGTGTCATTTGTGGAGGGGTTGGGGGAAGGGACAGCCCTCTCAATAATTACCATTTTTTATGTTATTTGCTTTGCTCTTTCTCGTGTTATTAGTCATAAAATGTAATTATTCACATGATTCTTCCGTTATCGGAATATCTATCAATTTTCACAATTTTAAAATTAAAATATAAGATATAAAAATTGACAGTGAGGGCTTGGGGGAGTTAATAGCTACACTCTGTTTCGTAAAATTTGACAGCTTAAGTAGTTTTGTTATGTGCAATAACTGTTCATATTGTACGATGTGTGGCACAATGCAAGATAACATTTAAGGTATACAAATGGTGAACCGACATTTCAGGTACATTGTAGAACTATAAATGTCTTGTATTGGGACGCATATTACAAAATATTAAAAATTATTTCCCATAAGTAGCTGCCAAATTTTACTGAAGTTATACGAAACAGTTTATATAGTGCTTTAAAAGTGTTAACATTATTATAGATGTACTTTGTATAAATTTTCAGACGTCTTTCGCACCTTTTAGATACTTTGAAACTAAAAAAATATGTTATTTTGGTACGGAATGATGTTTTTTCTTGGCGTGTGTACAGTCGCCAAGTTACAGGATGCTAGGAAACTGATCCATTTAGAGGTTTCAGTTTCTGTCATGAGATACTGTTGATACTGTCATTGCATGATGCATGAGTGACCTCTGCAAGGGGCTCAAGCACCAACAAAAAAAAAAAAAAAAGGTAGGGGGGGGTCCGTGACTAATGTAACGGCAAATTAGGGCTCGATTTTCCGGCGCAGCGTGTTGGATCCGAATGTTCGAATTTCCGCATGTAAGACTCGTGCTTATCAATGTCTTGGGTCACGTAGTTTTCTCGGGGATCTGCCGCCTCATCAATTACCTTACAAACAGAAGACACACTGTTACAAAATTATCTTTTCAGTTCCCCACCAGGG
Source organism: Medauroidea extradentata (assembly GCA_003012365.1). Lineage (NCBI taxonomy): Eukaryota > Metazoa > Arthropoda > Insecta > Phasmatodea > Phasmatidae > Medauroidea > Medauroidea extradentata. The sequence continues at coordinate 1,811 of PNEQ01011627.1, read as the reverse complement.
TTCTAGACAGGGGAAGGGGATTTCGGGTTCAACCCCCTCCATACCCCTTCCTGAAATATGAAAGAAAAATAATTCATAGTTGAAAAATCTTAATATTGTGGTATAGTGGTATATTCAATGTTTAGATAATAAAACTGCTTAAATAGCACCTTTTTGCACCTTCACGAAAAAAAAAAAAATAATTTGTGGCAGCTGCAAAAATTGTGTTGGTATTTACCCTGCAATTATTTTTTTTTTGTGGTCACCACAAAAAAACTTTTTGCTGACACCACTAAAATATTGTGGCCACAACAAAATTATTTTGGGGTTACTACCAAATAAATTTGCAGGAAAATTTTTCTTTCAGTGCTGAAATCCAAATTTTCCCGGTGAAGAATCCCCCCCCCCCTTCCTCCCCAAACACACCGCTGTATCACGGCGGTTGGTGTTCCTTTATAAAATTCCAAATATGAATAACCCCCTTCTGGGCCTTCTCCTAGCCACAAATCCTGACAACGCCACTGACCACGCCCAGTTTATTCGGCAAGAACTGTGCCACTGGGAAAATGAAAACCGGAAAATCTTGTCCCCTCATCACGGGCCAGTAACTATATCAAGCCTGAATTACAAGCCACTGAAAAAAAAAAAAACAACTAATTAACATACCTTTTACGTGCCGTGCTCATTACGGCTGCGAAGAAAAATGTAAATTAATGCAAGTGTTCTTTTTTTTAAATACACGATGACCTTCTGTGAGTTGACACAAGTCAAGGACATTAATGTCGACTTTGACGACAAAGGGCCATTAACTGCCGAACTGGGCTGACGCAACGTGTTTGAGTTTAAAAATGTTCTAATTGCTAATTTAGTTTTCAGCAGTTATCGTTTGAACTCAGACATCTTTGTGCAGCAAAAACTAAATTCCAAACTACCAAAAAAAGTTCGGTTGGAACACAAACTTCTTTGCTTATCGAAAACTAAATACCAAACTACTAATTTCATAGGTTATAGTTTTAGTAGAATTAATTATTTCAGCTTGCCATTTGGCAAACTAAGTCAGTCAATTTAAACATGAACCTAAAATTTTTCAGCAGTGTTGATAAAGCGAGTGTAAAAATCACTCCTTTAAAAAAATTATGCGTCTTTTAAAACAAGTTTTGAAATGCAGATTTCAAGAAGTTTTCTTAATTAATTGTGGCATTAAGGTAACTTTCTGTAAATGACTAATCTTTACAGCTAAAATCATGTATTACATTATTTATCAAATTTTAATTTCTGGCTCTCCTTACATATACCCGTATATTAGCAATGATAGTAGCCCCATGCCTTAACTTTTTTTATCATCCTGTAGTAACTTAGCTGGAAATGTTAACATAATTTCTTGATTTCGAAGGACAGTATTCAACCGCAATATTTGCATTGCATTATTTTTACTGATTGATAGCTTTAACAACATTCTAAATAAAAAAAGTGCATTGTAGGCAATAAAACGAAAAGTTGTATACAAGTGTTGAGGTTTACCTGTTGTAATGGTGCTTGGGTGTGGTTCTGGCGAGATATTCGGGTATGATATTTAAAAATCTAGAAGGTAAATCTTCATGCTTACATTGCTGACAGTGAGCATGAAACAACTGTATGACACCATACAGATACGTATACATACATACGTAAAGGAGTTGGAAGGTGCAGTTATAACTATATCTATGATAATTTGTAAATACTTAGTATTGAAAAGGTAGTTTTTTTAGCTGTGTTTGATGGCTGCAAAATTGGTTTTTTTTTTTTTTTTTTTTTTTTTTTTTTTTTTTTTTTTTTTTTTTTTTTTTTTTTTT
>PNEQ01011626.1:41447-56267 GCA_003012365.1 Medauroidea extradentata | reverse complement strand
ACCTGGGAATCGAACCCAGAACCCCTCGCACCAAAGGTTAGCTGCTCAACCGAGCTACGGGGTTCGGCATATATGATAGTGACGTGAGAGCTAGACACCCTTCTGCCGCCGTAGCAGTGTTACCAACTATAGTTAAGAAAATTCGCTCAATGTTCACTTGAAAACCGATAATTTTCCACCGCAGAGTATTTTGAGAAATCGGGCAAAATTTATTTAAAGTGTTTATTTGAAAATGATGCTTGTTAAAATGGTTAAATCCACTGTAATAAATGACAGTAATTCTTTGTTTTCTGTATGTGTAGCCTACTATTACAGAGACGCTGTTATCCTAATTTTTATTTTATTTATTTGACTTACGACTCGCAGACACCGAAGTTATCAGAGGCGATTACACACAATTCCACACAAATACGGGAACTAGGAGAGGAATAGACTAGCCCGCATACCATCCTATCGTTCCTCTGAGGAGATTACGGGAAAACATGGAAAACAGATATCAGGATGACCGGAGCCGGGACTGAACACGGGTCCTGCTGAATACTGGTCTAACTTGCTGGCGTCACCTCGCGTGATCTGAGTTCCTCGTACGGAGCGGTTTTTCCTTGGCGGGAACTGACGTCGTTTGTCTTGTCATTTTTATTCGTAATAAAGCCGAGACTATTTTTATGCTTGGGTCTTTATAAAAAGAGAGATTTTTTTTCCTTGTTAAAACAGCCTCGCACTACTTACTAATTCGTGTGAAACTGTTTTCTTCAGAGCGCAACATTATCTGGTTATTTAAGCGACAGTTCTAGGGATTGATGAGCAACTCCTAAGTTGCTTCATTTTCCTCCTCCTGTCTGCTAATACTAACTTCATAATCGCAATAGCGCGACGCATGCATCCAAAGCGACACTAAACATTTTCGCTATTGCCAACACTAGCCCGTCTGCTATGCGACAAATACTAAAAAGAATATTAAATTTAAATAAGTTGTGACTTCTATTACGACAGCCATAGATGTTTACAGTATTTCAACTTTTTTCGTATTTTTTAACTACACAAATGGATTTGACAAGTAATAATATTGCGTAAATTTAGTTCTACGGGCGATTGCAGTAGTTGTCTGTCAACGTATCGCCGTATTACCATAGTTTAACTCTCATTTTATTATTGTTACCGGAATAAGAAAAATAAGTATTTTATCTTATTGTAATGCAGAGGAAAACATTTGAGAAACTATTCGTATAGTAAACGTAACCATTTTTCTGTAGATACGTAAACTGACTCAACAAATTACATGAATCCTTTATTATTTTGTTAATGTTTGCATTACAAAAATGAGGAACAAAGATTATAAGCTTCGCACATGCAACATTACTATCTTGTTTAAATAAGTAGTTTATCATAAGCGACAGTGTGTTCTTTACTTTCACACATTCTGGCACAAACACTGTCTCTTCTGGAAATACAACTGTAGCTATACCACAGCGCGGTCTGTTGTCACAGCAGAACGCAATGTACAGTGTTACCAACATCACACACATGGCGGCTGTTTAAATTATTATTTATGTTCATTCTTTTACACCTATGCCAAGTCAAAGTAATACGAAATTCAGAATGTAAGCTATTAAACACATCTCAAAATGAGCACAATACTAGATATTCAGTGGCGGGAATTGTTCCCAACGTAATTACTATGGACTGTCTAAATAAATGAACATAAACTACACTGGCGATTATTAGCAGGTACATCAGCACATTAATAAATTTGACAAGTTTACTGGAAAATTGACTGTTTCCTTAAATATCTGAATAAAATGCTGAGACGAAAGTTTTAGCAAATTTCGTGGAAAATACCCAGACAACATAAGTTCGTAGTGAATCGTACTTCTGTACTTCTAGCTGTTCTAGCTTCTGTAAAATTAGTTTACACCTCTCAAGACAGTCTCGTAAATAAAAGTAATAAAATTAATACAGGCCTGTATTTATTGTGGCAGTGATGTCAACTATATAAAATTGTCCTGTTTGCTTGTTTGTACTAAGGTGTGGTGGAAAGGTACATATTAGCATAATTGGGGTCATGGCACGTGTCAGGTGGCAGTTCAAAAGAAAAATGAAAAACGGAACTTATCACGCCTTACGCATAGGAATAGTGCGGTATTATGTGTTAATGTACTGAGTAAGAATGAACATAAAATAACGACGGTGTGTGCAGGGTTGACATAAGATAGGAGGTACAGTAGTTAGATAGCTGCAGGCTGGCAGTTAGTGTGTGATAGCAGACATGCTGGCCGGGTCTGAAGCTATTCCTGGTACAGTGTGAACAACATCTGGCACATAGCCATGTTACACTGATGTGTCGTACCGCTGGTAACTATCCTACCTGCTTGTAGCCGTGGACACTGTGTCTGCATGTAACATGTAGTATTACATCTCTACAGGCCGTGTCAAGGCTGGCTATAGCTTCTGGCCATTGCTGTACTTTACAAGTGTAGACAGTTCAATTGCAGAAGATGCCTGGTGAGGTTGTCGTGGTAGTCTGCTTCAAGTGAAGGTCTCCCGACAACAAAGTCGGCAGCTGTGTGCAGCATTTGTGAGGATTTTGGAATTTCGCGTTTTATTTTTGGAAAGCTGGCTGTAAAACACACTTATATGCCACGTTATAACTGAAGGAGAGAATGAGAACAAATATAAATTATTTACTGAAAGTTTATATTACAGATGTTACCTGCCGGTAGTTGCCTAAGAAGAAATTATGTAGACCTATCTTTGTTTAGTAGTAATTTCTTCATATTTCTAGAAAATCTCTTAATTATTCAGTTAATTCTGCTCGTGTTTAATAATATCGGTCTCCATAATTACTATAAGTAAATAATATTATGTTATCTTCAAATATGTAGAGTGCTAAAACAATAAATACTACAGAGTTAATTCGTATAAATGCTTTTAGAAAAATTAAAAGGCAAATGTTGTAACTTGAAATATATTAATTAGGGATATTGTCTTAGAGCTTCAAACATAAAACACACGGCGTGCACCTACTGTATGTATGTACGTGAAGTCATATGCACGGTATCTCGCGGTACAGTAGGAATCAACGCCAAAGACCTCGCCTACAGCTGCGCTAATAATGGCTCGTACTAGGAATAGCTCTTCTTGAAGCTCTGACTTAGGAACATGTCTGGAAGGTGTATTGGACTTCGATGGTCGAAACTGCTTGTTGGCCTTCCTTCTAGTAGTTAGTAAGTTAGTCTTCATGTCGGCCATACAGCAGAGGGAAGGTCTCGGTGTCGCCCACGAAAATAAACTGGGCTGGTCTGCCTGTTTCATTAGTAAGGTGTAGGCCTCGTCAAGGAAGTCTGTTAGGCTCATATTCAAGAAGAAGACTTTCACAGGTGCTGCCTTCCCACCAGAAGCTAAACTTTGCTGATTTCACAGTAGTTACTATGGCAAAGTTAGACTCTGGGGGTGGGGTACACTTAGTACACTGTTAGAAAAAATTTCCGTGAAATTACGGAAAAGTACAGGCAAAAATTATCCAGAGATCTTTGTAAAGTAACGGACAATCAGCTTTTCTTGATAACGGAACCCTCCGTAAAATAACGAACAATACGTTTTCAGCAAAAAAAAATTACATTTCTGTAATCTACTAGCAGTCCATTTTCTAGAAATACATTTTCTTGTTAGCTATGTGTTATCGAGATTCTGACGCATAATTTAGTAACATGAAAAACTTTTCGAAGTCGCCGGGATTCGAACCCACGACCTTATGATTACCAGGCAGAAGCTCTAACCAGTGAACCACAGTGGCAAATTACGAGTAAATGAGTTCCGTGCAGTGGTAAGATATCAACTTTATAAGAGACAACTTTTGTTTTTGACATCCAGGATTCATAGTGATTATTACACTTTTTTTAAGAAACACAGTAAAATACGCTTTAAAATTGTAGAAACATATTTTCATGAATTTATGGAAAGCTACGGTCAAGCATCCGTAAACTGGCAATACGGACAAATTTCCGTAAACATAATGTTACGGAAGCCACTTCTGTAAAATTACAGTACTTTTCTGTAAATATTTCCGTGAATTTACGGAAATTTTTAACAGTGTAGTAATAGTAGTAGTGAGGTGGTAACCACTTGCTATCACCGCGACTGGAAGGCCGTATCCCTCATTAATTGGTGCATTCAACTGTTGTCTTTTGACTCACGCTTATTAAGGTGACTGCCTTCCCAGTCCGCCTAGCAGTCTGTTACCAGATTATTTCAAAACTTCTCATTGTACGTGAGTGACGTCTGCTTAGGAATAGCATTCCAAAAACGGTACACGTGTGTATACCCACTTCAACTTAGCCACTACTAATTAAACCATATTTTCTATCCTGACGTTTTTGCTGTATTTTTAAGTTATGGAAATTCTTAGTGCAGAATATATTAAAAGATAAAAGTGCGTACAATACATCACATTTATATAATAGGGTCGGCACTGAAAGTCTCATAGAGGATAGTTGTCAGCGAGAAGCATGCATGAGAGTTCAGTGACTAGCTCCTAGAGGCTAGTATGAGGTGTCTTGTACGTGCTATCTCGTCCTTACCACTTCCACACATCTTGGCACTGAATGTGCGAAATGCGTTCGTGCAAGAGGCAACCTTAAGGCTAGGTTTCAGCCGCCATATTGAATATTATTTTTTTTTGCACTTTTTTGGCATTCTGAGAAGAAAAATGTTAAATACGCTGATATACCTAAAATTCTATTTACATTTTACTACAGCACAGATCTTACGATTTAGCCGTTGACGTATAATTACGCCGCAATGTGTGTGTGGCAAATTTTTTTACATTAATTTGCTAGTCAAATTGCGACCTAACTATACGTTACTAGCTCTATTGCCATGCAATGTTGTAGATCAACGTAAATAGAATTTGCGATATAGTCACCGATGTAACATTTTTCTTCTCAGAATTACAAAAATGCGGTCAATAATAAAATTCAATGTGACATCTGCTGTGACATCTACGTGTGGCAAGTGTTCTGCTCATATTTCAGAAACAGTAACACGAGGACACGCTGTATCACTGTTGCAGGAAGTGTTTCCGGAATAAGTTATAAATAAAAATGTCTGTATGTTTAATTTGTAATAAGGGCGTTCCTATATCATTCACGCGATCGCGATGATAACTTTGGTGTGTTGTGCACGCACCCGCCAAGATTTCTACAAAAAAGATTGGGCACGTGGGTTGTAAAACAGGGAAGATTGGCAGAAGGGAGTAACAAACAAATGTAATGGATATTGCAATGCATGTGGGGACAACTAGTAAGTAATAGAAACGTTCCAAGTGTTTTCTGTTTGACAGTTAAAATGGTGAGAGTACATAGTGCTATCTTGAAAACATGCTATAAAATAACACTTCACTGAATGACGAAATAAATATACAAGATATTACGCAAGGAAAATATGAACAGTGCGTAAACAATGGACGATGTTAACCTGGTACAGAAAGTGCAGGTATATATGTTGAGGCCCGCATAGTGCAGCTCAAGACACGCCCTCTCATCTGGCAGATGATGCCCGTGTGCTTACACGGTGAAAGTAGTCCTGCTGTCCTACCTGCAACCACTAACTAGTTGCTATCGTTATACGTTGTCTGCACTGTATGTTGCAATTACTGGATAGTCGCTGTTTCTCCAGCGGTTGTCACAGATTATGGGTGGAACAGTTTTAATTATTTTAATCACCTAAAAACCAGAAGAAAAGTAGGTGAATATTCATCCTACTGATTCTCTTTTGAAATTTTGGTACCGCAAATCGAAATGAGTGAATATTCAGTGATTTGCCAATGGTTTTCCACTTACTCGATCAGTTTATAAACTGCTCCACCGAGACTTTGTGAAAACAACTGGAATATTAGTGGATATTCAGATACCTGTGTTACGTAGTCGTTGACCTGTGTTTGCTCTCGGGGCATGCTTCAACCTTCAGGGTTCGTCTGACGCCTACGAACAGCCAATCAGAAGCCTACTTTCATGGTGGGTGTGATTCCCTGCCCTGGGGTATACTTCCTCTATCAGTTCAGTCAGTTGCAATGGCGAACTACTAACTTGTCACTAACGATGATGGTTTATCGTGGGAAAACTTGACTGTATACTGGGTTTAAACTTACATTCTGCATACCAACAGTTTGTAGGCTTTCGCTCGTACGAGGAGCTGTTACCCTATTTGACTGAGCCAATAAGAATTCCGCTTTTACTATATTTGATACCTGTTATTGGCCTGCGTACAGTTATGTTCTGTCAAACGTACAACTCAGTCGTACAATGTTTCAAGAAAATACAGTGACTTCAAGGGTATCTTGTCACGACACATTATCTCGATATACCATCAGCTCTACTTATCAGTTAATGAACTTTACATAGTATAACAAATAATAATTTAGTTTGGTGTTATTTTTACAGCACAATACAGACAGACGTGAAAACAAAATACCCAATACGAAATAGGTCTTGCTTCTCTGTGCGAGGTTTATTAAATCGCAGCGTGCGTCATTTGCAATCGACCGAATTCCTCTGGGTTTTTTTCGCGGTTGGTTCTGTATCAATACTTCGTAATGAGGTTAGCTGAGTATTGTTTCCACGTATTTTAGTTTGATCATAGCTTTATTTATTAGGTCGTACCAACAAAAATAAACAATGCCGTATGTCTACAAATCCTTACATTCGTATGAACGCACGTTGCAATACATATTTAAAATCTCATACACTATGTTCAGAGTTAAGGTGGCTCCCTACCTGGGCTCTGAGTGTGTTGCAGCGAGTTGTGAGTATTGTTTTTGTGACGATACTACGTAACGTGCAGTACATTGGTACATTTAGGAAGGAACATACTTCAAACTTAGACTCTGTAAGTTTAAATATTCAATACGCTCATTAAAAAACCAATATTTTTTAACCGCTCAAAATGCCTAAAACTGGCTTTGCCATACTGCTGTATGTGTAGAAATACTAACCGTATTCGAATAACACAAAAACAGACGCATTCGTTGGATTTTATGAACCATATTTTCGACAGATAAATGATACAGTGACCGCTCAAAGTGTCATAGGTAAGACAATACTAGTACATCATTGCACACAAATTGTGTGACTAACGTGTCGAGGATATGTTGTACTACATACGCCAGCCAGCGGCGTTATTAAGAGTTCTGTGCACTGGTTTAAAATGTCCGTGTTTGACGCGTGGGAACAGCTTAGCGATAAGAGCCATAGTAGCACGCTCGACGATAGGCACATGGTCTCTATTCGCAGCACGCTGGACTGGCGTGCAATGTTACCGTAGAACTCGTTTTCCGATGGGACTTCAAGCGGTGGGCCAATAATTTCTTTTTGCATAATATGAAGTAAAGACCAATGCATGCACCTCATTTTGCGATTTACGGATTTAGGTCGTATTTTCATAGTTACAGTAGTTTAAAAAAGCCGTTTTTAGAAATGTCTAGAGGCCCGAAAGTCATGTTACTATAAAGCATACTGAATTGTCAAAAAGTGGCATACGTTGTTTCAATTGGGTGTTCTTTTCATAGATAACAACAATAAGAATAAGTTCGGCGGTTTCGCGTGAAAAAGTATTCGCGTGACACGCCACAACACCGCCCTGCGGCTATGTACATAGTCCTCTTAAGGCCTTGTTACGAAGTTTGGCAGTGATTTCGAAAATGTTTTTTTTTTTATTGCTACCCGATACTCATATCAAAATTTCGCTGCACAGGTTTGACACTTAAATGTTATAATTTGTAGCTGAATTATTTTGTAGAATTATACTAAACGGTTTTTTAGATTTCATTACCCAAAGTACCATGTTTTTCGTCGTGAAAATAAGCAAAAATGAAGGAAATTATTATTTTTTTGCTGGCGAATGGTACATCATTAAAAAAAACGCGTCCACAGTATTGTGCATCGTGTGAGTGCACATTGACTCAATTTTTTTTCTTCAAAACTTTTGGTTAAAAAATATTTGAGTTATTGGCACCAGTCTGAAAAAAAACTCGGGAACAAGCCCTTAAGGTGGGTCACTTTATAGTCTTCGTTTTGTGTGTCGGGCAGAAAATCAGTAAATGGCCAAGGTCGTCGCCAGCCGGCGTGTATAAGGCAGTTTCACCTCTATGTGCAAGCCTCTCAACTGGCGCCAGAGCTTCACTAGTACTCAGTATCCTATGTGACTTACAGGCGCCTTCTACAATTGTCATCACTATGTTTTTTATTTTTTAACTGTGCAGGATATTTTTTCCCTAATTTTAGACACAAAATGTGACTAAATTTTGCTCTTATGAAATTTTTTTAATCTCTCTCAGAGTTTTCGCGTAATGGCTTGTTAAAGTCAAAATTTGCGCGTTTTCCAAAATCAACTAACATATCAATCTAGAAAAAATTCACAGTGGATAAAGACGCTGCAGGCTGCAATTTTACGTACATAAAAACCGAGAATAGAAACTTTTTGTGTTTAAATAACAATGCTGAAATGTAAAATAAAAATAAAAAAAAATCAATATTTTTTAAAATTACATAAACATTTTATTTTGTGGTTTAACACAGCTTAACTTGTAGCCTACAACATCGTTATTCCCTGTGAATTTGTTCAGTTTGGTGAGTGAGTTGGTTTTAGTGTCGTCCCTAAAACGGAAACATGCGAATTTCGCCTTTAACGAGCCATTCCGCAAAAACTATGCGAGATTTAAAAAAAATTTATACGAGCAAAATTTAGTCATATTTTGTGTCTAAAACAAAAAAAAAAAAGTTCAATGTGTGCTCCTGCTTGTTCGTTTTTTCATTCAGCTTGTTCGTTTTTTTTTTTTTTTTCATTCTTCTTGTTATATTCCCATATACAGCAGTCTGTAAAATCAGTTTTAGCCATTTTGGAAGGCCGGAAAATAATATGTCTAACACACGTGCTGGACTGTTAAACGTAGGACAGTTGTCAAGGAAGCCGCATGCCTGGAGTTACATGGCACTGAAGTAAGAGACAGACAAGCACGACTCTGACGTGACGAGACCTTATCGCTACTGAACTAGCGAGCCAAGTTTCCGTCCAACCCTTTTACTACACGACTTATAAAACCGTGTGTACAAATATAATATTAATGGACAAATTAGCAAAACACACTTTGAGGTATGTCAGTATAGAAATAAAACTAAATTGTACTGCTTGAAATAAGGGTGGTTGGAATAACTATAAGTGGCCCGATAATTTAGTACTCGCCCCCGACCCCACACAATAGACAAGTGAGGGCCACTCAGAGAAGTAACAATTATGTATCCAGTAAGTTCATACTCGCCAAACCTAATGTAACCTAATCTAACGCAACATACTCAACGGTAGGAATCGCAGTATCAACCCAATACTTCCTGATCCTCGCAGTTATTCTAATTATGTTATTAACCCATACAGGTTTCGCCATATGAAAACTGAATAAAATGTATTTATTTTGGGCTTCTCTAGTATGAATATGTTTGAACTCTTGTCTCAGAGGTCAGAGCTCGAAGCCAAGGGTCTCAGGTTAGATCCCCGGCCGAGGAGGTGACATATAATGTTATCTTCCCTACCTGCTTGTCGCTTCAGCCACATCCCTGTGAAAGACAATGTCGAACCACAGAGAGCTCATCTTCTTCTAATAGCCCCAAGCTGTCAACTAACTAATAATTAGAAACTAACGGTGTTAATAATAAAAATTATCAACGTAAATGTGTTTGGTGATTGAATGTTTGAATATCTTGTATGTGTGTTACCTAAACCATAGAGATTAAATTACAGGCACCGCGGTTCTTTGTTAGGCGTAGCTTACAAACTTTCCTCCATTTCATGACACGACTGTTTAACAAAGAAATTCCAGAATACCCGTTCCTGAAATTAAAAGTCCATTTCCAACCTTAAAAACATTTCCGAACATAAAACGCTATTTAGTTTTCTTCATAGAGGAGTTAATGGTTTAATTAGCTGGAAATTTAATCAGGAATCTCTCCATCTCGCTCTCTCGTTCCTGTGGGAACAATATAATGAAGCGTGTGTTTTCTTTTCACGATGCTCCTTTGTTCCTTCCACTCGCCTCTCGTAGCTGACCGCCTCGTAGCTTTGTCTCGACTGGCACACTGCAGCGTGGCCGCCGAGCTGTTTTTTCCAAGTCTTCAACTTCACTTATCAGCTATTATAATAGTTTCAAGGCTAACAAAACATTTACTCTAATAAATAACGAGTAACCGTATACATACCACACTTTTTCTATCTAGTGACATACTATGGACATATGCCTTGGCAATTTGTCATCTCAGAAAAACAAGTAAAAAAAGGTGAATTGGCTGTCATGAACACACAAATAAAACCTGAAAAATTCTAATAGGAATAGTGGCAATTGTTTTGTTCACTCTTGTTTTTCCAAGATGACATAGCATTACAATGACATGATATGTCCACAAAATTCCACTTAAACATTTTCTTCCGTTGGACGAATAATAACGCAATTTTTTCTTGTCTCTAGCTATTACCAGTTTATTAACCATTGGTAAGATAACCTTACATCCAAATTTATGAAGTAATACTGAAGACTTAAAACACGTTTATCCCACGTGGCGCCAGAACAATGACAATTTCAAATAAAGGGTCTTGCGGTAACATATTTGAAGTGGCAAAGCACACCTGTACGACAGTGTGTTAGGTTGCATACCTATGTTTTGTATGTCAGTTATATTTCAATGTAGGAACGTAACGCAAGGTCAAGTGGAAGAAGGCTACCTGATACAATGGACTAGAACTACAAAACCTCAAGGAGGCGAGAGCACAGGTATAGTCGCTTCTGAGCCCCTAATTCGCTGGTAGGCGGCGCCCTTAGTTTCAAGTCTTTTCAGTTATATGAGTTACTATCAAATTAAATCGTATGTCATTGTGTTCTGTGTATTTTGTATACGTTTTTAACAAGTAAATACAAACAACTGCAGAATGCATGTCTTTCATATGCATTCGATTTAAAGAGCCTTTAACACACAATTGAATATTTGGAACGTCCTGGCTGGCAGAATATGAAAATAAAAGATTGATTCTACTTACCAGACAAATCAGAAAAATAGGAAGGTACAACCAACCGAAATATTTGGTAAATACATTTTCGCAGCTTATACCTAAACACGGACACTTCACCAGGCATAAAACAATTTAAGAATCCCGGTACATGGATCTGCGAGATATAACAAGTATTTTAGTTACTTGGCAAGTAACCTGGTGAAGGATCTGCCACGTGAAGCAAGATCAGATCTGAGCAAACTCGAGGCTAATTTAAGAACATAATAATTGTACTTATCTCAGCTTACATGTAACTGCTAAATGGAATTGAAGAAGAACGCTTCATATAAAATAGTTAATAATTGAATGTCACTCATGTCACGCAGATAGTGAAAAATCTTGTATTAGTAAATATCTTCAGGTTTTGCTAATTCAATTATTTTCTGTTAATCTTGTAGTAGTAAATAACTTCAGGGTCAATTCTGTAACTTTGGAGTAGAATAGGCTAAAAAGTTAACTCTGTATTTAGAAGACTTAAAAATGCATTGAAATGGTTGTAATCGTAATACTTGTAATGTTTTTTGGTAGTAATTTTTGTTTGGGTAGTTCAATTTTTTTTGTTTTAAGGTAATTAATTTTAAGGTATTTAACTTTATGGCAGGTGTTGTTCTTTGATTAATTTTTTCTTTGAAGCAAACGTTATCAGTTTTTTTTTGTATTTCTTATCTGATACACTGTTACACGTATTTGCTGCCAACTGGCCCATGGCTGAACTATACGTGGGTAAATAAATGAAATAAAATAAATTTGTAAATATAGTAATTTCATTTAGTTTATCTGTTCGTAACACGTTGCTTTTTGCCTCCGGTTAAAATTCCACTGAGAGATGGCGTGAGTGTGTTGTGTGTGTAGTAAAAGCCATTGCGGTTGCTGTTCGAAAGAAGTTAAAGCTACGATTGGTTTTGTGAAATAATTAATTATCTCTTTTTTCCTTGTAATACAGTCACAATTCCAAAGTTGTTTAAACAAACTTGTAGGCCTACAGGCAAACAAAAATCATAAAATAAATACATGTATTTTTTTAAAAAAATTCACCAGTTTCACCAATATTTGGGTACAACATTAAATTTGGTTTTTCAACTTTGTCACGTTCACGAATCAAATAAACTAGGAATACTTTCTGTTTGGGATACGCGCTTCGTCCTCCTTTGTCGCGCAGACGTCGCAGAAGCCTGGACGATGATTGCCTGACAAGTTTTATTACTCGCGTCGCGTCCGTCGCAGTATTATGATTCCAGAATTACTTATCGTAGTTGAAGGCCAGCAGCATAGAGTTAATGTGAGTGTACGTAGGGACACAATTAACTCCCGTGCCATCTACCAAGGGACCGCGGTGGCCGAATGGTCGGACATTACATTCGCCTCCCACCAAGGCGATTCGGGTTCAGTTCCCTGCGGGGTCGGTTCCCGGATTTTCGCTCTTGGGAATCGTGCTGGACGATGCCGTTGGTCAGCGGGTTTTCTCGGGGATCTCCATCCAGTTTCTCCCGCCCTTACATTAAGGCGATGCTCCATGCTCATCTCGTGTCCCCCCCCCTCCTTTTACCAGTTTTGAAATCCTCGATGTTGAGCGCCGACTACAATCTCTCGCTCTCACTCCATTAACCAAGTACTCCGCTCTGTTTAGCATGTCGAAGATGGGAGCTTTGCTAACACACAGGTATACTACATAGCTAACTGTTTCCCTTTATCCATCAGTAACTTTGCGCTGCTCGTGTTAAAAGTACTTAAAATACTTTCAGTAAAAGATGTTATATTCACTTCACATGAGAGAGTTTTTGAAACATTTAATTTTTTGCCAATAACTAAAATTGTTCCGGCACCAAATATTTTCCTTCTCTCTTGTACTCTTCTCAGATATAACGTCATTTGCCAGACAGTAGCTGCTACTGACTCGTATTTCAGTTGTGCCAATGAGATAAAAACACAGTTGGCCAGCCTGCAGCCACCCTGGCACTGCACAGACAATGGCGGCTTCTGGCTGTCTTAGTGACGAGATAATTTTCCTTATAGAAAGTCCGTGTCTAAAAGTATGTTCAGATACTTTATATCTTCCTTGTGTTAGCATTCTGAAGTATATTTTAAGATGAAGTAAGTTGAAGAGGAACTCCAGAAGTTGGAGGGCCTCAGGTGGGGTGGGGTAGGGGGGTATCATGGCCCACCCTGACCCACACTTCAGGCCCTGCTTGGGGCATCACGCGTGTTTGTGGCCGTCATCACTTCAAGGCCTCGGTCTCGCAGACTACGTGAAGCCAGACGTGACTTGATGTTTGTTCACACGAGGTAGTGTCTCCAGCAAAGGCGCTGGTGTATCGCCAACAGTTGTGAAACAAACTCTCGTCATTGTAACCATGCAAGGACAGTACAACACAATGAGGCAAGATGGGAAGAGTTTTCTCAAGCAGCTTGGCTGGGACGTGTGATTGTATCACTTGGCTGAGTGGTTAGAGCACCTGGGCAGTGGGTCAAGGGTCCCGGGTTTCACTCCCGGCAGGGGAGGATGACTTATACTCCATCCATTCTAAGGTTGCAGCTAATTCATGCAAGTGAATGACAATAACATTTTTGCACAGCATACATTTCTTTAGAAATATTGGGAAATATATAAGGTAACTGTATTAGACACACTCACAATGCGAGGAATCAAAATAAAATTAAAATGCTTTGATTTATTCCGTTAGCAATTATTATTTCTGCTGCAACCTTAGCCTGGATGGAGTATAGTTAGCTCCTAGTGTTCAGTACTGTGTGTTGTGTTGTCGCCATCGTGCAGATGACAGCGGTGAACCCCCGCAGTTTCACATCCTCGCCTAGTCGCGGCTCGTGTGTCCCAGTGGGGATTCAACCAGCCTCTGAGCTGACGATGAAGAATATTGTCGTCATGTTCCTAAAACGAGAGTTCATGTTGATATAAAGCACCATTTTAAACCGTTTTATAGTTAAATTTTGGGGTTGTATCCACAAGTAAGTAGTTTGCAATACGTTGTTGCAGCTAACGCCGCGTGGGAATCGATGCGAAATGTTCTTACCTATGTCATACTGTCGGGTCTGTATTGGTGGGTTTTGGGGCTCGGACCAAAAACATCTTGAAGGTGGGTGTTGCACGGCCATCTTTATTTTACAGTATTTTCCCCGCTACAAACATTCCTGTAAGCGCATCAATTTTCCTGACATTCCATGCTGTAAATATTAGTCTAATACGCCTTTTTACATGGCTAGATAATAAATTATTTCCATATTATCTCGTATTTTTTAATGATAATAAAAACTGTGTTACTTTTAACAAACGCCTGATAATAAGGAAGTAATTTAGGCCTAGTATATAATAGTGTAAAAATGTGTACAAGACTGTAACGTTTAGGCGGAACTGTCAAATATGTAGATACGCCTACAGGAACGCTTGTAGCGGTGATAATTGTGTAAAATAAAGATGGCTGTGCGACATATCCACCTACCAGTCTCAGCAGACAAAGCACAGTTCCTGGATACCTCGCGCTATATTCCTGTGTTGAGCGCACATGAGGTGAAGTGTTGATATGCTTGATAGTATTGTGTAACTACTCACATGTCCCCACACCCAGCCCTGACTTCCATGCAGGGCTCTTGTTATGTATGACCACGTGGAGAGCGAGGCTGGAGCTGTGACGTCACCCTGCAGTGTATTACTTGTACGTGTCCTAGCATAGTTGAGGTGAAGTGTTGAGATGCTTGATAGTATTGTGTAACTACTCACAT
>PNEQ01011626.1:0-41347 GCA_003012365.1 Medauroidea extradentata | reverse complement strand
TTAAATGTCAGAAAAAAATGTTAGTTGCAGAATGTACAATGACAGTTTGCATGCACAGTGTGATAACATAGCACTGTAGTTAGTCCTCTTGTGCACTACACTGGTATCTCTCTAGTACTGTTCTATCATATTGTGGCTGCAGGTTCAAATCCCGAGCAGCTCACACAGGAGTATACGTTTACTAATAACTACATACATCAAATAATATCTGGAAGTGGAGCGCAAGTGTTGCCACATTATGCAAGTAAAATACTGTACAATTTTGACCACTAATATTTTCGCATCCAGTGTAGCCCAGAATTCACGCTGCCCCCCCCCCCTCTCTCTCTCGCAATATATATATACTTATATATATGTGTGTATATATATGCTGTTTTTTCCGGCTATCCTGTATATGTGTTTCCGGAAACAGTGCATTATTGATATCAACCTTAGAAAAAACTACATTATCCGTTACTGCAGATGATTCCACATTTACAATAGCTGCTTCACTAGTTGTCTGCCTACCTTACGTAGTTCTTGTATCTTCATATTTACATACAATAATTCTTAATCAATGGCAAGACATGTTTGTATGTTATGTAGTTAATAAACTTTGTTTGTTAAACTGGGTAGTTGACTGAACTTCCACGCAACTTAAGTTACACGCGCAATCGTAGAGCGATGAGTTCACTTTGTGTTTGAGACCAGCACTGGGAGAGAGTGTGAGCGAGCTGAACGTAATATGCACTACGTCGTAGTTGAATTTCGATAAAAATGTTGATTTTATCACGCTCGCAGACATGTCAAAATATAATTACATTAATACGAGTAGAGCTAAACCGAGTTACAGATTTCCAGGAAAATTGTTTATTTTTTGTGACTGCCAGATTTTGTATGTTGAATGAATTATTACTAAACACTGAACGGCTTCTAATATAGGTTGATCTTACATGGAAATATGTTTCAAGTGTAGTGTCTGTGGTTTTATTGGTATTGGTGATATTCTTCTTCGAGTATCGGCACATAGGTGGTCGTAACCTAAGGGGATCACCTGAGGCTACTAGGCGAGGACGTAACTGCGGTGGTTCTACATTGTCTTGCACAGTATGTACCTATATGATCGAACAACACAACTCTCAGTACAGAGCCCAGGGCCTCCCCGGCAGTGATGTTAGATGTACCATGTTCATGGTACTTGTACCATTATTTGACCTGGTGTACCATGTGCCATGAAGAGGCTGTCATGGTACGCAAATGTACCATAATCTGACAACCTATTGGCTTTCTGGTGATTTTTATTGTAATGTGTACTCGATGACTCGCCATGACTTATCTACTCTCAAACTTCACAACTATAGGTAAGATATGTCCTCAATAGCATATTCTCATTTCATAGTGTCGCCCGTCGGCACATGTGTACACTTATCTGTAATGCAATACTCCAACTACGACAGTGCATTCGCCTGCCAAGAGAAAATGTGTTCTCAAAAGTGATCGTGCGTATTTTCAGAAAAATTGAAGTAGGTTAAGTTTTCAATTTTGACAGAACTCAACAGATATAGTGATCAAAATTTTGTGATTTTCAAAGCATGATCTATTTCCATTTGTACGTATTTAATACCAGTAGTGTAAAATTAGAAAAAAAAACTTTTGAGTAATGAAAAACTAATAAACAAATGATATTTTTTTTTGCATTTATTATAAATGTACCATGTTTTGAATGCTCCGTACCATAACAGAGAGCTGACATCACTGTTCCTCGGCCGGGAATCCAACCAGTCAGGAACAATAATCGCTGAACCAAGTAGTAGAGTGGTGTCAATGATAGTTTTATTTATCTATTGTGATACGGAGCAAAGTGCGAGCATCTGTTTGTGTGTTTCACAACTATAATCGAACATATCGTATGCCTAGATGTCTAGCTTATTAGGTACTCTGTGTACCTATTTAGCAAATATAAGATAGTATTGGAAGTAATTGAATACCTAACAATGTAAAAGGGTGAAGGCGATTGGTATTTAGATCATGTCAAAACTATCAAAACTCTTTCTGAAAACATTGCAGCTGTGAATATGTTGATAATTACAGGTGGCAGTGCACCATTCCCTTTAAATATAAACTCGTATGTACATGCGGAGGAAAGCTACGAACTGGCAGATCAGCAGGGCTTTCCGAAATGCTCACTTAATCCCGACCCGTCCATATCAGAATTTCTTTCATATTTCAAAAGTTGTTCAATTTTCTCTCACACGAATGTATCGTGACGAATATTGCACGTGGATGCCGGGGCAGGGTATTCGTGATATTCTCGACCTTATGTAAGGACCGCTCATTGCTGCAACATGTAGCTGCTGGCTTGAACCACCTGCACAAAGAATATTTCAAAACTTTCTAACTAAGCAGAGTATTGTATTATGGGAGTGGTGGAGTGCTAGGCGAACCTTTTAGGTCAGCAGTACCTCGCTGTCTGACAAGGTGTACTGTCATACAGGGACAAGGGAAGATCTGTCGACACATCCTCAGGACAAAGTGCATGGCGTAATTTTTATATCAAAGAATCCGTACATTGTTTTGCCACGAATATTACATTTGTTTCCAATTTTTTGTAGCAATAAGCCTCAATAGTTTTTCAGATTTTTTCACCCTAATTATTATAAATTTTGCTTTGATAATAAGTCAGAGTCAATGGTTTAAATAAAGTTTTGAATTCTTGCACCAACGTAAAAAATGTCCTAGCACTTTAACATAGTTGTCGCCGGCTTCTTTCCTAGTTTCTGCCCTTGTGTAAAGTTGTTTGTAACCGTCTGTAGGGACCGTGCTGTCGACGAGGCGTAAAGCCCAACATTAATGTTTAGTAACCACATATACATACATATTGCTAGAGAGGTGTCTGATAAGTTCACTGGTTCATGAGGTAGAGTAAAGTACGTTGCCAGTCGCCAGTAACGTCTGAATAGTTGTGATTATCTTCACAGGAAGAATGTGCTGTGTGTTGCCTCGAGAGCTCGTCGACAACCTTACACTGACCATGAGCAAGACTCGGGTCAGGGATGGTCATGTACTCTTCCGTGATCTGCAGATTTCTTCTCTGTAGTTTGTCACTATATCATTTCCGCTCTCTGCTCGGGATATACTTACTTTTTATCTATGCTGTTTGTAAACATCGCAGACTTATCTTCGTGTTTTTTACTTTTTTTTCTATTCCCATACACTCATACACTCGGTTTCCTATATCTTTAGTAACATTTTACAACAACTTATATACAATAATTTTAATATTTCGAAATATGTGCCACATTGCAATTCATTTTCAGTTCTAAAATATAACTGATATCCATGTCACAATTTTTACTGTAAGGTTTTTCTTACATTGTGCCACAAATCACAAAATATTAGAAATTATTGCTCATAAGAAGTCGTCACGTTTTACCAAAGTCATCCAAAACAAGAGATGTTATGTTTAATCTATTTGAAACGATGTGACGCAACATTGCATGTCGAAATCTGCCCCGACTTAAACTTTGCACGCAAGTGTAGAGCAAAAGTTAAGACTATGACAACGTCTATATATTCGGGAAAAGAGGCCACTGCATTGGCAGGAAAGATCAGTTGCCCTACTAGCTGATCACGTAATAAAACAGTGGGAAATATTTCCCGGAACATTGCTGCCATATTTCTGTCAGTCCTTGTCTATTATTATCTCCACTGCCACCACCACCACGGTTACTTGTGTCTATACTGGTACAACTACTTTTTTTTCTTTCGTGGCCAGGGCCACGCAGAGTAGAACCCATTTTTGTCTCCCTGCAACCACACACTTTCTGGGTAATGCAGGGAGAATAGGTTGCCATATATATATAATTTTTATTACTTAATGTCGTTTACCATTTTCATTGCTGTGGTCATCATATCCATGGAGCTATCTTGTCTTGATTTGATTAGTAATTTTTCTCCGTTTCATCTGGGTTCTCTGCTAGCCAGGAGTCTAACTCTTCAAGTCTCTTTCCTACTTCCTTTGCAAATATCTTCACAGAGGCTGCTCCTTCTTTGGGTAACGTCATCTCTCTTACATCAATATCTTCCTCTTCTTGGATATTGTATTTTATTTCCGGTCGATTCTTAGTTGGTACAACTACTGCTTCAACTATTAAGGCAACCGCCTGGTGAAGGGTATGTTTGTGTGTTTGAGGCGATAATCTATGAGGCGCTGCGAGCGACGCTGGCCGGCACTTGTATTGTGATATCGACTCTGCGCCAATGTCATACAGGAGATTGCAGTGTTCCCGCGGTAACGTTTTACTACGGGACTTTAAGTGGTGATCCTGTCATTGTATTGAACCTGTCACTGTAAGAAAGCCCAGTGTAGTTATAGACGTCAGTTTCGTACGCATCTGGTACATATATCTTGATAGATAATTGCCCGAAAAAAAAACTGCTTCAGCCTAGTTTGAGTGCTTTAAAATAACGTTTCCAATGTTCATTGTGCCTTAAATATAATTTTTACTGGCAGTTTTTTCCTCGGAAATAATCATTATGGACGTGTGTTTACTGGTATCCGAGAAAAAAAAGTAACTCCAAACACGCTGCACGCAGTTCAAGCACCAGCCAGGCAGCTACCTTAAATAGCGATCTACTTTTAGGAAATCCTGTACACCGAGATCAAAGTTTTCACTTTACCGTCTTTGATTGTGTAATAATTAGAAACACCTTATTCGATTAAATATCTATCTACCATAGGCGTACACGAAAGATACACTGGAAACGTTATTTTCAGGGATTAATGTGCTTCGGTTCAAATCCCGAGCAGTCCAAACATGATTTCAGATTTACTCAGTGTGGCCCATATAAAATAAAACGTTGACGTGGAGCGTAAGAAGAGACAAACTCCATGTTGTGTTGCCACATTATGCACGTAACATTTCATCGTATATTTTTCACTAACATTTTCGTAACCAATTTAGCTCGGAATTCACAGGCGTTGTTATGTGGCCGTTCTTGGACATAATGTATATAAATATATGCTAATTCGTAGGGACGTATGACATCATAGAACGAACACTAACACTATAGCAAGTGCCCTCTAGTATGAGCATGCTGCACACATGCGTGGCATAGACTCTAGATGATCAGTGAAATGTTGTAGGGTAAGTTCCACTCTACAATAAGGATATTATCTAGCGTTACATGAGTTGTGTAAGATTGCTAGTATAGCTGTAATGCATAGGCTTATGAGGGTCGCTAGCGAGAGATGTCTTCTGTGAAATATATATTTGACCGTATCTACGTAAATAACTGCTCTGGGAATACAGTTATATTCTACGAAATATTGAAATATATTATCTATAGTCGCCACTTGTGACGTTAGTTATATCGTATGTCTGTAAAGAATAGAAATAGTAAACATAGAATTTTTAAGGCCTCGCTCTTTGGCAGTCGTTTCGAAAATATTTATTTTAATGAAAATTAGTACATATTTTAGAAATTCATTCATGCAGTTTTAAGACTTATATATCATCGTTTGTATCGTAATTTTTCTACTGCAAGCTGATATTTAGATTTTTGCCCCTGAAATATCACATGTTTTGTGGTCAAAATAAGCCAAAATGAAGCAACATTTTTGTAGCATACGGTACATTATTTTAAAAAACACTCTGGTAAAATTGTGTATAGTATAACCGTAAACAGTTTCAAATGTTTTCAAAGCATTTCGTTAAAAAATATTTGAGTTATTGTTTGAAATACATGAATGACCATGGCCTTAAAGCTTTGGCGCTCAGTCACGTAAGGTGAATATATAGTTCAATCCTTCGGTTTTAGACACGTGCAATAATATCACATCGTTGCAGATATAATGAGCGTGTTGTTGGACTACAACTGGCATGGAAGCACGCGAGCTATAAGGGTGACACTCACCACACGCTCACCTCTTAGCTCGGCTGACGTCTGTCTTCCCCCCGAGGACTTATCCCATTGCTTCCTTGGCGTGCTTGATTGCATTTTACATCCCATAATTGGTTTTGTCTGGTTGCTGAATTATATCAACCTCTTTAATTTAATTAGTTTAGATTGACACGTACATCATAAAATGCTGTAGGTCTATGTAGCTCATGCAGGGTCATCTACAGGATTTCCTGTCCCTATGAAAGTACATCTTCGAGGCCGCTAGCCATATCCTCCCTAATACACTTTCTCCTCACGTTGCAAGTTATGTGTTTCCAAATCAACCGTCTGAATGCAAGATTAATGGGATAAACTCTGTTAATGATATATGTGACCAGCGCCGGGTGGCGGCCCTGGGTGCATGTGCACGAGAGAGAGAGAGAGAGAGAGAGAGAGAGAGAGAGAACAAGTAAGGAGTGTAGGAGTGTGGACCGGCCACAGTGAGACCCTACAGATATATTTAGCAAGTGCTGTACCTGGCCGCGACTAGAACAGTCTACTGAGCGTGACGTCGTATGTGTGAGACAACTATTCTGCTGCAACAGAAACATGACCTTGCTACTATGACCTTTCTGTTCTTGTTAGCTCTTGTCGTGACGTGACCATTATAGCCGCCATCACAACCACGTTTCAACCAACACTTCCTTCCAACTGTACATTCTGTACCAATATTCACAGAAAAAAAAAGGGTTTGTGATGGTCACTAAATATCTATCAGTATGGACGTCACAAAAATTGTTTGTAGTGGTTACAACATTTTTTGTAGCCATTAAAATACTTTATTGATTGCAACAAAAACGTTTGTGGCCACCACAAAAAAACTGGTTAGGTCCATAATTACAAAATAATTAGTGGTGACCAATATAGTTATTTTCCAGTATTCTGATACTGACGTACCTAGTGTTTCACAGTCAGTTCATGCAATTTTATAAGCCTACATTTAAACTACGGCAAACAGTGAAATATAAGTCTACGAATAACGTTTTACATCCATATGTCTCAAATAGAAATATTCATCATAAGTCTGTCACCATCCTGCCCATCTCCTTGAGCACTGGCAATATATAATTGTCTCCTTGTCTCAACAAGAATGGCCGACTATTCGCCTCCCACCAAGGCGATCTGGATTCCATTCCCGGTGGGATCGGTCCCCGGATCTTCCCATGTGGTAATCGTGCCGGATGATGCTGTTGGTCGGCGCGTTTTCTCGGGGATCTCCCAATCCCGCCGCACTGAGGTTCTATGCCGACTTCGACCATTCTGATTGTAGTTTCCCGTGGTTTCTTCAAATCCCTCCTGGCAAATGATGGACTAGTTCCTTCACGGTCTTGTACTATTCCTCTCCCAGTTCCCGTTTTTTTTCTTTTTATCAAGTTGTGATTGGAATATTGCATGTGTAAATTATGAAAGTATGGAACTACAGACGCTAGGATATGTTTTTTCCTTTGTCTTCAGCAGGCTGAGTGTCAATGCCCTAAAATGTCATTTGTAGCCATTTACACTTTTTTCTGTCTCTAATGACGCGATAAGGCCAAAGTAAAAAGTGACGTCTACAGATAATAGTTATTTACCTTTCCTGGAGGGAAGCGGACTTCCCAGCGCAGTTGTTTACGGTCAAATACATTTATGTGCAAACATTGATTTGTAGAAAACGTCTAACATCTTGCTTGAGAATCCACTTCAGCTTAGTTGAGGTATGGTATGAGGTGAGGAATGGTGCAGTGGGAGTGCAAGGATGGGGAAAAGGAGAATGTATCTAGAAAATCCTCTGACCAACGTTTTACACATTCTAAATATCGGTTTAGAACGCTGATTTACGTGGAGGGAAGCGAGTTGTGTAACCACTGTTCGTTACTGACTTCGAATGGCGTGAGGTGGCTTGTTATAGGTAGAGCCCCGAGACGCTGAGAGGTACATGCAGCCAATCACTGGCCTCGTAGCATAGGCGCAAATGTGCACGTTAAGACATTGAAACACGATGTTGCAGAACTATTGTGCGACAATCTAGGGTCTCTGTTCATCCCTGTGTTGTGCGGCCTCACGAGATATGAAGGCAGGTTCGCAGTTGATGAACTAACTTAACAGTAAGCGTGGAACATAGGTTATTTCCATGTATTCGGACCTGTTGACTCACAGCTGATCTAAGTTGGTCGTGTGCATAGATGCTGAGACAGGAAATTGTAATATTTCGTCCTTGTGCGGACGCATAGTACATCAACCAATGAGAGCAAACACTTTATACTGAATGTTCGCCATGTCGTTTTACGCCCCAGAATACTCTAGAATATAACAAAACAATTGTAAGAAACGTACATGTTAAATACGGTCCTGTATTGTATAGAATGTTTTACACTTTATTGTGGCTTTGTTGTTATATTTCCTATTATCTCGAAATATGATTCCACTGAAGTATGTTCAACTGGTCGTGACGTTCTCCGGAGTGGAGTTGGTTCGGCGCCGGACTACGGTGCGAGAGGTCCTAGCTTCGAATCGGGTCTCTGGATGGCGGTTGTATTGTTCCTCCTCACTTTTACTTCGTCGGTTATTGATACCTCGTTGTTAAATAGCAGTTAAACTCTCTAACCTCACCTCAAATTGTCTTCGAACATGCAGTATTCTATAGCAACGAATACTTCAGATTCAGCTGAAAAATAACGTTGTCTGAACATTACAGTAATAATACAATTGTGGATATTTTCGAGTCCAAGGTTTCTGTTTGTGCACAGTTCCTAATCTTGTGTTTTATGTTCTGTGCTTATGTATTTTAATAGTGAACCAACTTTGAGGCACGGTACAATGCTGTTGTTTGCCAACACGACGCACCTTTGTGCGAGGTTTTATCAGGTATGTATGTCTCTCCACAGAGTATGTACGTGTATGTAAACACAGCGCGGCTGTCACTGGCTGATATGACACTGTATAGTCTCCTGACGTCATAGCAGGTCAGTCACTCGGCCAGGCAGTCTTCACAAACATTCACTATACGCTCTTCATGAGTACTTGTTAAGTCCGCCTTGTCGACAGTAATTATTACATAGTGGATGAACGTATTTGTGTCATCGAGGCCTGGAAGTGTGGGAGTGGTAAGGGCCAGACAGCATGTAGTTCACGCCTCACACTATGTACAGGACAGTGAACTGGTGTGCTGTCTTCTCAGCGACAACTAGCCTCTGTGAGACATTCACTGGTGGGTCTAGTATTTAAAGATGAAATAGTAAAGGTGTATTGTACTTACCTGTGTCTTGAAAAAGACCCTGTGCCCAGATTTTCGTATCTAAAAGGGATCACAAAAGCACCCGATTTAGCAATTTTCTGCAATGTGAAAATAAACTTTATAGCTACATGGAGAATGGTAAGTTACGTGGGTTGACACGAGTGTAACGTACTGTGAATGATATTCCTAAGCAGACCCATTATCGCACGCTGAGTAGTTTTATAATAATACTGTAAAGGTCGAATATCTGCTCACTGATAAGCGGTCTAGACAGGCAGCTACCTTAAGAAGCGGGACAAATATAGACATTACCTGAAGATAAAATAAGCAGTGTTCACATCACTGTTAATAGCTACTGCCCAGTTCTTGCTAGTATACCAGAGTGTAGTGGTTGAAACACTCGCCTCCTACAACGCGATCCGGGTTACGTTCCCAAATGTCACTCCAGATGTTCGCATGTTGGAAACGTGGCGGACGCTGCCTCATGCTGCCTTTCTCCGTGGTACTCCGCGGAGTTGGCTTAGGAACCAGCCCATGGAAAACCAAATTGAGGATGTTCTGAGTTGTGCATCAAACTGGAGTTCCCTCTAATACGAGTCAAATCCAGCACTCAGGACCTCGAGAGGTTAATGTGTCAGTACGCACATAGGATTTTATTAGTTTTGGATTTTTTTTCTATTCTTAAAAGAGTAAATGTTAAATGTGCGACAATACAAAAAATATATAATTACTTTGCGCTACAATACAGGTACCTGTTGTTCGACTGATTTCAACGTGATAGTACGTTGACACTTCAACCACGAGACGTATATTGTTGTAGCGCACAGCCAGTACAATGAACTGTGTAGTCGCAGATGTTTTATTTTTCTTTTCACGTCTAAAGCTTACATTTAATATATATATATATATATATATATATATATATATATATATATATATATATATATTGAAGCTGAGCGTCACGGATAGTCCCCGGGCCACTCATATTTTATCAGCTGACGGAAGTTTAAAAAAATCGTCAACACTAGAACAGACTTGGTGCATATTTAAGTTAATTCATAGCTGTATAAAGTCGTCGGTTTGTAGGGGCTATACAGGATGTCAAGAAACTGCCATTTGTAGGGGCTATATAGGATGTCAAGAAACTGCCATTTGTAGGGGCTATACAGAACGTCAAGGAACTGCCATTTGTAGGGGCTATATAGGATGTCAAGAAACTGCAATTTGTAGGGGCTATATAGGATGTCAAGAAACTGCCATTTGTAGGGGCTATATAGGATGTCAAGAAACTGCCATTTGTAGGGGCTATATAGGATGTCAAGAAACTGCCATTTGTAGGGGCTATACAGAACGTCAAGGAACTGCCATTTGTAGGGGCTATATAGGATGTCAAGAAACTGCCATTTGTAGGGGCTATACAGAACGTCAAGGAACTGCCATTTGTAGGGGCTATATAGGATGACAAGAAACTGCGATTTGTAGGGGCTATATAGGATGTCTCTTGTCATTTGTAGGGGCTATATAGGATGTCAAGAAACTGCCATTTGTAGTGGCTATACAGGACGTCAAGAAACTGCCATTTGTAGGGGCTATACAGAACGTCAAGGATCTGCCATTTGTAGGGGCTATACAGGACGTCAAGAAACTGCCATTTGTAGGGGCTATACAGAACGTCAAGGAACTGCCATTTGTAGGGGCTATACAGGACGTCAAGAAACTGCCATTTGTAGGGGCTATATAGGATGTCAAGAAACTGCCATTTGTAGGGGCTATACAGAACGTCAAGAAACTGTCATTTGTAGGGGCTATATAGGATGTCAAAAACTGCCATTTGTAGGGGCTATATAGGAATGTCAAGAAACTTCCATTTGTAGGGGCTGTACAGAACGTCAAGGAACTGCCATTTGTAGGGGCTATACAGGACGTCAAGAAAGTTCCATTTGTAGGGGCTATACAGGACGTCAAGAAAGTTCCATTTGTAGGGGCTATACAGAACGTCAAGAAACTGCCATTTGTAGGGGCTATACAGAACGTCAAGAAACTGCCATTTGTAAGGGCTATATAGGATGTCAAGAAACTGCTATTTGTAGGGGCTATATAGGATGTCAATAAACTGCCATTTGTAGGGGCTATATAGGATGTCAAGTAACTGCCATTTGTAGGGGCTATATAGGATGTCAAGTAACTGCCATTTGTAGGGGCTATATAGGATGTCAAGAAACTGCCATTTGTAGGGGCTATACAGAACGTCAAGAAACTGCCATTTGTAGGGGCTATATAGGATGTCAAGAAACTGCCATTTGTAGGGGCTATACAGGATGTCAAGAAACTGCCGCATAGTAAAAACATCACAGGAATCCCCAGCTAAGGTGGAGGGACTGTACTGAACATCATAATACGAGCACATGTTCGAATCTCTAGCAGTATATACACGATCCTATGTTTACTCGACGTAACATACATATCTGGGCGTGGAGCGCAAGAGAGGACTATCTCCGTGCAGTGTTGCTACATCGTGAGCGATGAATGTCATCATACAATTATTCGCACTGACATTTTTGTCTTCAGTTTAGCTCTGAATTAGCGTGACACGCTTAGTATGCTGTAGTTTCCGGACATTCTGTATTTGTAAGAAACATTTAGGCCCAATGCACATACTAGTTTTTTAGGGTTTTTTAAAATACGTACTTGCTTGTATTATAAGTAAGTAAAGCAGTTTAGCGTGGCAAGGCTCCTATCAGTGCTCATGTGTGTGAGGACTTGGGAAGTATTGCCTAAATACATGCACTTCTTGCAAGCGGAGATCCGCGGTGGCCGAGTGATCAGACCAGTAGCGGCCGGCATATAAGTGCACATACACACCCAGTTTTCTGTGAATCAATTTTGTAAAATATTTAAAACATTCTCGTGTGTTTTGTAGCGCCAGTACAGTTTGAAATATCCGTCTAACCGGTCACAAATGTTAGGAGTTAGTATCCTGTAAAA
Source organism: Medauroidea extradentata (assembly GCA_003012365.1). Taxonomy (NCBI): domain Eukaryota; kingdom Metazoa; phylum Arthropoda; class Insecta; order Phasmatodea; family Phasmatidae; genus Medauroidea; species Medauroidea extradentata. Next base: position 29,226 of record PNEQ01011626.1, on the reverse strand, counting down.
CTGCGATGTTGCAACACTGTACTGTGCACAACATAGCTGTGCTCTTCTCTCTGCAGCTCTACTTGACCTCTGCGCATGTGCACGACAAATTGACGTCGCCTCTTATGGGAGTTTTAACATAGACTAAGTGCACAGGTCTACTGTGCTCATGCCTGTTGATCGCAGTGACGGTTACTTCTCTCACCTCTTGGTGGCAGCACCTTCTGGCGAAAAATGTTTTCAAAATTAACACCACTAGATAACAAGTGTTTATTGTGGTGTAGTGTTATCGGTGTTTCAGGGTGAAGTTTGCCTGTTCAATTATTACAGAAAACATTAGATATTTTAATTGCGGAAATGTTTTTACCTAGTTTTGGAACACGTGTAAATAATAAGCGTAATTATACAGTACGTTATGCGTAACCATTTGTACAGCCGGTTTACACGCATTTAATTAACAGTGGGTGAATTTCACTTTCTGAATCAATGAAAGCATCTGATGGATTCAGGCAATGAAAATTTTATTGATTCAGTACTAAGTTTTGGACATATTGATAGTGGAAATGTTTAAACCAACTAGAGCAGTAATGTATGACAAAACTGGTAATTAGTGAATATTCAGTAATTTAATCGCAGAGTATATGAACCGTGTCTTAGTGATCCCGTGTTCACAGGCATGACACTCCCCCCTCCCCCTCCTCAACCACTCAACTTCCGCGACGGATGTACTGATCCACCTACCTATCGCTGGTCGCAGGAAGTACGAGCTCTTATATGTTTCCTAATTACATCCATTCGTCGTCCACGAAATTGTTAAGTCATTTGTTTCTACTATCTTGAACATTCGTTCCGAGTTTATTTCCTTAATTGCTATGTCTATTTTTTTCTTATCAAGAAATAAAGTAAAAATCTCTGTCGATTTACACGAAGCGTAATAACATTGAAATAATATAGAATATAATTACAGAAGTTACAACTTCCTTTCCTCCTGAAAAAAAATATCCGTCTGTATTCATGCTTGGCTAGTTCGCAGAGCGAGGCAGGTTGGCAAGAATGTTGTCGGTGGGGGGAGTGTGGCAGTGATGGGTTGGTGCTACGAGCATAAAGGTTAGCTCACAATTAAATAAAATCATAAGCAGAGGACATAACATAACAGAAGAAACTGTGCACGACTAGAATCCTTATACTAAATTAATTCACAGTTAATTTATCGATGTAATATTTATCCAGTGACAACGTTTTGTTGATAAACTAAAATGTCCATTACTATATGGAATACATCCGACGGAATTTTGAACATACTTGACGTGAGTCGTGATTGGAAATATTGCGACTTATAGAAACAAAGCCGCAGAAAACTGCTCAGAGTATCATATTATTTACAAAATAGAAGTTACATAGTTTTTACCATTAGAAGTATTACTTCTGAGGTTAAACCAACATGGCGGGCATTCGGTTAATCCTTTGCTCTGATTGGTTGTTATCATGTGCGTCCGCTCCAGGGGCGTCATTTAGGTGGGGAGGGGTGACATTTGTCCCTTCCTAAGTTTTAAGGAAAAGTGCATATATATTTTATATGTTTTGTTATTTATGTAATACGTCGTAATATGTTCGTAAACTGTTTTTTCTACTAACTATTCACGTGTCTCCATCGTGTCAACGTACGAAAAGCAAACATACTTCAGGCCAAGTCTGGATGCCATTTAAATCATCGTGTTTATTTTAAAAAAACACTGAAAACGTACAGAGCAGTTTGTACGTCAGACTCATATTTAGACGTGCAATGAACTTTGAACACACGTTATTCCAATAAAATGGTATGGTTACCGCTTCAAGTGCCGTAGTAATAACTGTTGAACGTAACCTTGCACGCTAGTTCAGCGCTTGGATCGTTGTGGCACCTGATGCGCGCTTCATTGTCGCCCTTATAGCTCCGTCATTTGTGAACCTATAACACGCAGGTAGGTAGCGACCTTAAATCCCTCGAACTTGTCAAAATATCTGCTTTTTCAGACGGTTGTTTCTTGGGATATATGTACCGTATTCATTCGAATGTGAGGTCTACACTTTCATTTCAGTTTGGTACAGTGATTGGTTCAATAACTTGATAAAGTCACCGCTTAGTCGTACAGTACAAACATTACAACGAGAACACTGCGTGCGTATTTACGGCTCTGGACGTAGACGTTGCTATACTGTGTTTTTTTTCTTCCTCGTAGCTTAAGAGGGCTATGTACCGGGTGTAATTTTCCGCGTTTGATGCGCGCAGACAGTGAAGCGATAAGGTTCATATTTGCACACTCGACGGTAACAATATCGCTTCTATTCGCGGCGTCAAACTGGCCTGCAGTGTTTTCCTACTTGTCTTTTCCCGACGGGACTTAAAGCGACGACCCTACAATATTACTAGAGGAAAGTTTGTAGTGAAGAACAACACATGCTTCTAACGTTGAGTTTTACGAATCCGGGTAGTATTTTTCCAGCTACGGCAGTCTAAAAAAGCCGTTTTTAGCCATTTTGAGAGGCCCTAAAAACATGTTTCTAATAAGCGTGTTGCATTCTTAAAATTATAGAAGCATAGTTTGAACTATGTGTTCTTTTCGTTGATAAACATACTGTGAATAAGTTAAGGAGCTTCGCATAGAATAGAAAAGGCTTGGCACACTACAACACCGCTCATACTAGGTGCATAAGCCTCTTAACTGAGGACAGATACCACAACTCTGTTTGAAAACTTAAGTTTTTTTATTGCTAATTTTTTCAGGACCAGAAACTATTATGTTTTGAGTAATTACGAACAATTTGTTTAGTTTCATAATTAGTTAAAACTTAAAACCATAATATTTTCTGCCTTCAAAAGATATCCAACATTATGAAAACCAAACAGATGTTTGTATTTGCCCTCGTTCATTCTAAAAAAAAAAACTGTATAAAACAGTAGGAACAGAGGACAGCATGAACTTGAAAACTGCATTATTCCTGAACACTGCAAGACTTGATTTGCGTTACTGAGGCCAGTGTGCAGTATTTACAGCGGGGCAGGAGCTGCCACTGGCTCAACTAATTAACACCATTGGTAAGAATTAGGTAAATGTGATAAAGTGACGCTGTCAGAGCCATCTTGGATTTGTATATTTACGGCCACTTCCTGCCTGATAACCGTGACACGAGCTAGGATAGGCATTCACGTGTTCAAATATATCCGGCGGTGCTGTCGTCCTTACTGATATCGCTTTTGGGCGACAGCCATTCCCTAATAAAAGTACATCCTAGATTCTCTAGTTCAACCCGTGCAACGTTAGCATATAGTTGCTGATATAATTAGGAACGTGATGGCGACTTGAAGCGCACGGGCTATAGAGGCGACTGTTGTTATCTCACCACATGTATCATCGCCTCTAAGGGCAACACACTCAACTGTACAAACACACACGCTCTCAAGCTTACATAGACCCGCTGTATTAAGCATGTAAGTGGTCGAGTATCTTGTTCACAGCATTCCTCGCCCGACCACTTTCACCCATGTATATATGCAGTTTAAAAGTAAACCTATATGACTGTCACTGGTAAGTGCGTCAAGAGAATTGCCGTCGTAATGCACGTATATCTAAAGTTCCGCGCTATTGGACGTAAAGTTAGTTATGCAATGATAGACCTAGCTGCTGTATGATTTGAATCGAAGCCATTTTACAAATACATTTTGGCACACTATTTACCATAGTAATATTCAAGAGGGTAAATTAATATTGTGTATCTGAAATAGGTTAGATTAAAATGTATTTATTGAAGTGTAACTAGTTTTTTTTTTTTTTCAGAAAATTTATTATTGGAAATGTTGTCTCTTAGTCCACTATTGCGTAGTCACCTTGAAGCGGTGAGCCTTTGTATTTTCTAAAATACGCAAGTGACAAAGTGAAACCAAATATTCTGTATTTGTGTTTTACTATTAAGTTTGGTACTATTCTAGAAATAACTGTCAGAAAAGCTGTTTTTAGGCATTTTGAGGGGCTCCAAATAATGTTTCTAGTTGGCGTGCTAAACTTTTGAAATACTATAAGTATAGTTTGAAACGCGTTTCCTATGAAGATTGCGATCCCTCCTCTCCGTCATCTATTGCGGTGACTTTTTTTTTCCAATGTTTAAAGGTGCAGATATCGCAAAACTGTCTGTCAGTTTTAATTAATGTATTTTAACTAAATTTTTAAAGATAAACGTTATCTTTCAGTTTATTATTTACGAACTAAGCATACGTTAGTCAGTTAATTATACTAAACCGTATCTTTTTTTAGAAGAAAAGTTTATATTGTGAAAATTATTGACAGCAAAACTAGGTGACAGTTCTACGATATGTGGTATATTTTAAGTTAGTTGTCTTACAAGCAGCGGAGATGAGGGATCGTTGCTTTGATATACAGCGTGTGGGGTAATTTTCATTTACGGACTGTACCAAGCGAATCTGATAACACTAAGTAGAAATTACTCGCTGGTAAAAGAAAAATCACAAGGCCCTTAAGATAGTTGACAAGAACTGTTTCATTTACGGTGCAAAATAAAAATGCAGTGAAGTGGAATGAAGGGTATAGTAAGGATTCTGGTGAGTATGGACTGCATGCACCATATGAATCTGCTACCAGAACTGAGAGGAAAATGTTCGTTGGCAAATAGTTGTAATACTTTTGTTTACGACATATATGACATGTTAGTGCGAACAAACATCCTAAATTCCCGCTTATTGGTAGTTAAGACTTGTCTTGTAAATATGCGCCTGGCTTAGCTCTGGTCCCTAGTTCACATAGTGCAGGTAGTATCCGCTATTACCTGACACCCTGTACAAGCCCAGTAAGCGTACGTGTAGCAGTTCATGTAGGAATAGTGCTTGTGACATGCTACAACGCCGATGTGCCAGGCAAGGACTAGTGTGTAGTATACTGCACACTTCTGTACATAAGTACACTTTGTCAGCAGCTCTGCTGCAATTTATCTAGACGCTGGCAAACAACCCACGTTTTAAAGGCGACAAGAATTCAAATTATCCTACATATTTGTTACATTTGTTAAATATTTTACTAAATACAACGGCAGCAGTAGCAGATTTTTAATTAATTTTCAGTGTCCATTATTTAGTTAATTACAACTCTTATGTAATTGTAGCTTTAATTATATGTTTGAAACTAATAGAGTAAAATTTGCCCGTGAATTTGTTTTCACCGCCGCGATTCAATTACGAGACAATTTTTTTATTTAACAAGCAAATATTCACTAACTATTATAAATGCAATATTTGAGCGAAAAACTAGTCTTCATCTACAATATTACTCAAAATCTATGAATGGCATGTATTTTACGCATTGTTTATGGATGACTGTCTTTTCTTTTATTGCTAGGGACTATTTTTATTTATTTCATTTTTACATGTCTACATTTCAGTATCTCACAAAGGGCAACATTACATTGGAGGCATGATCTTTAGAAATTTTTCTTTCTGAAAAAAAAAAAAAAAAAAAAAAAAATGCACAATATGAATGCGTTAGGTTATTTCTGGATTTCAAATTACAGTGTCAATATGCAATTACACTTTCATACGGGACTACCAAATAATAGCTAACTTTGATTATGGAGTTCTTACCGACATCTAGCGGAGCATATATAAACCGTTACTTAATAATTAGACCAGGTGGCACTATAATCGATGGTGATACTTAACCAGGGGAAAAAATTCTGTCGCTGTAAACGGAAATTCTATAATATTTTTTTTTAAGAGATAAACTTCTCGACAGAAGCATTGCAAACTACTGCCGCTGAGAGTGTGTTGTCGCACAAGATAACGACTCTTCGCAGACGAGGACGGTTATTGGCGAGTGATGTCTCTTCTGCCTGCAGTTGTGTAGGATGCAACACGCTTGTCAACACATACACACATGTTGTCTACATCGTAAGGCGCTTACGATAACCTTACGCGCGCTGAAAATGCGTTGCAGCGTGTTCGTAAATACATTTTTTTAAAGAAACTATTCCACATATGCCCAATGTGTCTACGTACATAAAGGAATTACACACCAAACGTTGACAGCAGAGTCGTTTCGAAGCATCACGTCGGTTATAATAATCACTTCGGAGCTGCTCAAAATGGCTGATAACAGCTTTTCCAACGTATTGTATCTGAAAACTATTTACGGGATTCGTGTGAAGCTACTCTGGGAGCATGCAATACACTTTCCTTAAAACTTTCCAATAATATAAAAACAGGGTGACCACTAAAAGTGTCTTACGGTAGAGGCGATACCGCGCCAGATGAGCCGGTCAACATAGCCCTTAGCGGCGTACCTCACTCACACTAACACACGGCCAGTAGGCGGGCACCTTAACTAACCCTTAAAGTCGTTCACAAACCTGGTGCAAGTACAGTTTATCTTCATTCGAAATCTGTGACTATTCAGTTCGATCTCCTTGCTGGGTCTACTCACATCTACTCTACTCGAGAACAGGACACACAGCCCCAGCAGACGAAACACATGAATAGCGTATAAAAAAAGTAATAAACACAGGCTCCCGCGTGTGTACACAAAATAATTCTTTTATGTGGCTAACTTGAGCATGCCAGTATAGTACAAATTACTAGTACGCAATTGCAATGTTATATGCTCATATTGCACCAGTATATAGCATTCTGCACTGTCCAGACTTGGTCGATGGCATCTCATGTACACCGCTTCTGTATATTACGCCACATTGTTCATAGGTCGCTAACATACTATTCTTCGAGTACACGTACGCTCTGAAACTGCCGTTAAACAACCGTTAACAACTAAGTAGATCTTACCACTTGATCAAAACTACCACGTAGATTATACCTAACTTTTAAGTTTTCGAAAGCACCTTATGTGTGTATGTATCTCTATATAAGTAGTAAAGAAATGTATCGTAAGTGATACTTACGTCTCATCGACAGCGATATAAGGAATTGAGAGAGGAATCGGCCATGGCCCTTGCTAAGGAGCCATCCCAGCTTTCGTTTGGAGGGGTTTATAGAAATCCTGTAACACAGAAATCAGTTTGGTGAAGCCGGGAATTAAAAAAACTCATTTTGCGAGTAATTTTCAAGTAGCCTTCTTTATTAATGTATTCCGTATTGAGTTTCCTTTTTTCTGAGCTTTATCGTGCCTATGGATGACATTTTGTCGAGTTATGTTACATGATGTTCTTACATTGATACAAAACTTATCAATGAGTCTACCTCATGTACTTTGACGAAGATGTTATATCAGTTAAATTATAGCATCACGGCTTGAAAGTTTGCATAGTTCCAGCGGTGCAGGCTGAACACTGCGCCACTTCAGTGTAGCCCGTACAGCTCCTTCGCTCCAGGTAGGCTGCGACCTACTGGAGGTTATCATCATTTTAATACAAGACTGACGTTGGTTGGCGGGTTTTCTCGGGGATCTCCTGTTTCCCAGCCTATTCATATCAGCGCTACTCCGTACTCACATCATGTCACCTTCACCAGCGCTATATGATGTCGATGATGAGTGCTGGGCAAAATATTTTCTCTTTCATTTTTGCAAGTTTGTGAGTTTTTAATAGTTCTAGTTATATTTTCACATTAATTTACAAAGGTACACAAGATAATTGATCCTTATTGTTTAAAGTAGGCCTACGACGTGGATGCACACAGTTTCTACTGAATGTTTTATTTATAACTGTCAGTATGTAGGTTACAATTAAGAAGAGAACACGTTATGTAAGGATTATATATTTGTTAATTTCAATTATAATTCTAACAACCTCAGCGCTAGTGCATAATAATTTCTTATTTTCCTATTCCAACAAACATAAAACTTGATGAAATAGTCAAAACAACTAAACGCAATATACGGGAACGCGCAACTCTTGGGAAAATACGCTGCACGAATGTGATCTTTATTTATTTATTTTTATTTTCTATTACATTCTGCGTACTATGTCACTGTTATGTCAGATAAAACATTTTCACAATGTCTAATGAGATATTTTATGACTATAATGTGAACAAATAAAGTTTACATATCGAAAATAATTACCTTGATATGGAGCGAATTTTTTTAAACGAGAGATTCTTTTTAAACATAAGAATCCAGTTATTTTAGTATAGTGTTCATCTTTGTATCTCAACTGAAAATGCTCGGAATACAAAAAAAATATATATGAAGGCTGTCGTTTGGTAAACAGAGAAACGCATGAAAACGTCTTTACATCTTGCAGTGGGCCAACACAGAGCGAATGGAACAAAAGGAAATGAGAAATAATAAAAATAAAAATAAGAAATAAAAGGCGGGCCGGAAGGAAGTATTCATTGGAAAAGCGACTGGCGATGTAGGAAACTGAAATGTTCGCTTCAAGAATCTTATCCATAGTCTATCTGCAACAATATGCATCAATTCGGCGAGTGAAAGATAACTTTGAACATCAGGTCTGCGGCACGTCAGTGTTTCCGTTAGACTTCCGGAGAAAAACAATCAACCGTCGACAACATTTACAAAAACAAATGCTTTGTATTCCTTGCAGTGGCCAAACATGTTAAATTGTGCTGTCAGGTTAGCGTGCCATGCCAATTTGTCTTCTTAAGAGCGCTGCCTATCCGCTTCAAATACGTTGATGTGTGTTCGTAAATATATTTTTTCTAAACTATCCCATGTGGTCCTGTTATGCCAATGCACGAAAATAAAACACTTCACACAAGGACGGAATGTCATTGTTTAGACATCATGCTCTTAAAAAATACTGTTTCTAAATCCTTCGGCAGCAAAAAACGGCCATTTCAAACTGCCGTACTTGAAAATGTTCTAAGTGCATGTGTGCGAAACTTCCACCAGTAAATTTATATGTGGTGACCGCTTTAAGTCCCATGGTAAAAATTTATGTACGGGAATATAGCACACTAGTTTAGCGTTTGTCTCGTGTCGATGTGGTGTTTGATGTTCGCCTCAAGGTCGCCCTTACAGCTCCGTCACTTCTGAGCCGCTAACGACTAAGTAGGCGGTGCCCTTAAGCATTATATTGTACGTAGGCATATGACAGCGATCTATCTATCTTCACATTAGTTATGACACTCTGCGAACAATTTCTGTTACGATTACGTGTTTCAGTTAGTCCTAGGTTGTATGTGTGGTCCTCCTAGACTATCGCGAACCTTCTATATGCCAGTCGCTCTGGACTGCTGTGTCTGTAACCTCCGCTGTTTGATTCAAGCTGGCCACACACCTGGGAAACCTGCAATTGTTAGGTAAACTACGACCACTTGGAAGTAGCAGGGACATTTCAGGGTTTGAAAAATGACCCTCGTTTGATATACATGTTAATTGTTATTTCTGCTGAATTTTTGTCAAGTTCATTCGCGATGTAACGTAAAATATTTATGACGTCAAATATGTGTCTTTATTTGAAAATACGTGGAGTAAATTACCAAAATATGGTTTTCATGCTTGTGAAAATCAGGGAAATATTTGGTGGTTTACTAAGGTAACCAAGGAAAAATCAGGGGATTTTCTTTGTTGGCAAGAGTGGCCACCGTGTGATCGTGTGGTTGACTACTGTAGGTGGCCCGCAATATAAGAAGCGAGACCTTTCGAAGGCCATCTTGTTTAGAGTAATAATTTAACAATATTATTCATTATTACCTCAGACTACAACGTTCGAGTGGCAGCAAGCAAAAAGAAATATTTTAAAGGGAAAAAGTCAGCAGTATTTGAAAAGTTATAGTCCTCGGTACACTCCACCCGCGTCGCCACGCACTCAGCATAACTTATAATTAATTAGAAATACGTTTCATTGGTAAAATATATGTTAAATTTTGAGTGCATTGAAACGTTGACACTGGTTTTTAGTTACATGGAAATGTTCATATTAAAAATAGTAAAGGTAACTATGCAAAACGGCTGACAGAAAACTTTATGTAGTGCTCACTTTACCGTGAACGGCCTATACATATGTTCTGATCTAATTCTTATTGGCCACCATCTCGTCCTGGGTGGGTCCTTCTACTGCACTGTGGTTGTTACAACAACAACAACAACAACAACAACAACGTTATACATACATAGTTCTTACTAGTGAAACCAAGCAGATCACTGAGAAGGTTGAAGTGCGCGGTCCCTTGTTTGCGGCACTTGCTGGATGCCTTTCTCTGTCGGTGTCGCTTATCTTCTACCTGGAGTTACTGTGACTGAGTGAAAAAACACTGGAAGTTTGCAGAATGATGCATTCCAGAAATGTTTCGATGACCGCGGAAGGTACGCTAGAGGGATGGAAATATATCTTCAGTACGAGACTAGCACGACAGGCATGCTCCTCGTGGTTGTACTAGAATTAGGCGTTGTGGTTGCAGACACGTATGTCTGGTACACGTCTCAAGGTCGATCTTATCTGTTATAAAAATAGCACGCACATAACACGCACGCCCGAACTGCAGGAAAGAGAGACAGAAAGAGACAGAAATGGGGCACGGACTGGTTCGGATCTGTTTTTTTCCACAGATCCTCCTTCTTTCGCCTGTTATTTATTTGTGTTGCATCTGACATAATTCCTTGCAAGACTTATTATGTTGTGCAATATGTATTTTTATACTTATTTACTTATTTATATACTTTTAGTTAATTTTTTTCTCGCCGAATTTCTGGGTTGTTTTATTGCAGCAATTATCCACGATTTCATTCAAAGATATCATTCAACGCAATGGTAAGAATAATCCAAACAAGTTATTTATAATTATATTAGCTAATTAAACGTGTTACACATCAGAAGAGCGTGATGCTATTTTTTTTTTATATTTCTGTCTGTCTGCATGTTGCTAAGCGCTGCAGTTCTAAATTGTATCCAGAGATGGCGCCGAGTACGTCGTCCAGTAAAAACAGAAACATAGATATTGCTATTAATAACAAATTATATAGACATGGTTATTTAAAACTATGTGGACACTTTCAAGACTTCGCAGATATCAGAACTATTGAGACAAGGTATCAGATATGTGTGTATAGAGAGAGAAGCTCAAAAAGTAGTATGTACCATATTCACAAAATGTTCAATTATCGAAACTTTAGTGATACGACACACACTGTAGTCCAAGTTCTGTCCACTCTCGCCCTTAAGTGTCCGCAAAGATGTTAGTAACAGCTGCAGTGATACGTCTCCGTAATTGTTGTGGGGAAGTGGAGGTGTGAAAACTATTCCTTGATGAACTCACACAGGAAAGAATATTACAAGGTGTATGTCTTGAGAACGTGAAGGTCATGCAAGCAACTGTTCCTGAGATGTTGATGATCTTCCAGAGTTTTTGTCTTGACAAAGACATCCAGTTTCCTTAAGCGTCTGTACCCAATCGTAGATGGATTGTTTTCAAGATGGAATATTGTTACATTTAGTTCTTAATTTACGACGCACTGCTGTAGCGGACTAGCTACTGCAGAACTCCACTAACCGAAATGCCTTCTATCGTCACTGTTGCTGGAGATCTATGTTACGAAACATATTTTTTAGTTGCTGATTCTATATACATACTCATATGATACCTTATCTCAAAACAAACACGATTTACAATCACTTTGAACTGTCCAGATTATTTTGAATAACCATCTAGGTGCAGCAACATTTTATTGTGTTTCTTCTAAGTTGTTCCCAACAAGGCGATCCGGGTTCGATCCTCGGCGGGGTCGGTACCCGGGTTTTTTTAAGTGGCGTTTCTCTAACTTCACGTTTGAACATGTTATTGATGAAGTACTTGAAGTAATGGAAAGGTAATATTGAAGAGTGTGTGGTTGTGACGACCCATGCAAGTCAAGGCAGAGACATGCCAGAGAATGGTCCCTCACGTGGTCGGCTGCTAGTCTGACACACCACGCCCATCTAATTAACCTGCTCGGCCTCGTCTCAACTGGGTTAGTCGTGTGCCCCAGTTCCAATATTCTGTCTGCTCCGCTATTTAACTTATTGTTCGCTACGAGAACTGCTGCCGTGTTTACCAGCTACAAACTACGGCTGCCACTTCTCCACGTTACAATTATCTACAGCTTGTTGCCGCACCGTGTAGAACTATATCTAAAGCAGTAGTCACAACACGCAAGATGGCTGCCGACTCGTGAAAGTTACCGACATTCCGCGAGAAATTGTCCAAGATTCAGCGACAAACACATCATATATATATATATATATATATATATATATATATATTTCAGTGGCGAGGCGTGAGTTTTAGAGGAGGGGAAGCAACTGGTGTAGGAACACCGGCACCCCTTAATAAAACGGGGTGTCCGGGGGCCTTCCCCCGGAAAAATGTTGATTTCTAGGTGCAAAATGGTGTTATTAAAACAGTGTTTTGTATCTTAACATTGAATATATCTCTGGTATAAATAAACAAATTTTATAGATAAAATAATTAAAAAGAAAAAGGAAGTGTCTAGTTAACCCACTCCCCGCGACTAAGCTTACACCACTGTCTTAACATTATTATGTGTAGGCTATGGCCGATAGCAAAAAGTATGTATGATTTGTAGGCTGATAATTAAAGAGATGTTACATTTTTTTACTTAATAACGAAAAAATACATTATTATATGGTTAAATATCAATCTAGATAAATTATTTTCTAGATTGAAGTGCATAGCAGTAATGAGAGGCTAAATACAGGTCAGTAGTCAACATTAAAACGGACGAATGCATATCAGCAATTCAATATATTTACGAAAGCACGTAATCTTAAAACTAAAAGAGCATGCATAACACAAGACCGTGATGCAATGCAAACATGTACCAAAGTGCAACAAATACGATATAACTACTTACTGGACCATTTCGTTAAAATGGATGCAATTGTAATTTGCTGAGAGATTATTCACGTTTCAGAAATTATATCTTTTTAAATTACTGAATTTAAATAAAAATTGATAATTGCCTGAAATTGTTTAAAAATGCAAAAAAAAAAAAAAAAAAAAACAATTCAATGCTGTTCTATAGGTGTCTTGAAGTCGCTTGTGACACTGTTTTTAGTGTGAATTATTTCATTTCAGTAGGTCAGTTTTTCTGTCTAGTATAGAACCGTACTTTTTCCTGCATATTTCGACTTTGACGTGCAATTATACAAAAATTATGAAGACAAAAAAATGCTCATTGTTGTAGAAAATAGTCACAATGCATGTCTACAAAACAAACAATATCGCATACAAATATAAAATTTATTAAAACAATTAACCATTTTTAATTATCTCCCCTCCCCCTTTACCCATTAATAGTTGTTTTTTTTCTCGGAAACAAAGAAGAACAACCATTTATTTAAGTACAGGCTTTCTTACCTTTCATAGGTTGCAATTAAAATAAAAGGAGATTGTTACTAACGTCTTGATGAAAAGCATTATGTAGTTACACATTGCGATGACAAAGCCCTTACTTTACAGAAAAATGTAGAAAGTTGATTTAAAAAATACTACACGTATTATTGAAAACTGAAATATTTACGTATAGAAACGCAACCACGTGCGCGCGAATCTGTGTACAGAGGATCAGACAAAAAGCGGTAGATGTCTATTCCTTCGTACAAGTTCGGTGTGGCCATTCGGCTATCCTCGTGTAGTAAGCAAATGACTCGGTTGCTTCCAGCCCTCGCTACATCTCGGGTCCGCTTGCACCCCCGCTGAGCCATTCATCGGCCGCAATAGCCATGGGGTCTGGAAGCAGAGGACACGACTGCTTGAATGGCCAAGCAGTTTCACGAGACAAGAGACACCATTATCCCCGTAGCCAAATAAACCAAGCACTGCTGTGTAAATAAATGATGTTCTACTACAAAATTGTATATTATTTTATTAAATAGTAAGTGATGAGAATTATTAGGGAAGCAGTGCTTCCATTGCTTCCATGGACGCTTCGCCCCTGAATATATATATATATATATATATATATATATATATATATATATATATATATATATATATATATATATATATAAGACACGGCAAATTGCACGGAACTAATAATTTTCGTCGATTTGTTAGTCATGCCACCTTACCGGAAGAATAAATGAAATCTTAGTCAGGGGTGCGAAAAGCAATTCCGGAAAAGTAAACATTTTTGTTGCATCCATTGTGCATTTCAAGGCCACGCTCTTTAATTTCTACTGTTTTTGCAATAACCATAATTGTTTTTGTTAAACTTAACGAAGACCGATATCAAATATCTGTGTGGCAGATTTGTTTAAAATAATTTTTGCCGTGATAACTATTTTCTCCAAAGCAAGAAATTATATGGCTTTGACTGAAAAGTCAATCATAATTTAGTTAATTACATAATTTGCTAAAGCCGTAGTGTTTACTGCCTTGAACATATCAGCCAACATGGAGAAGTTACAAAACTGCCGGAAATATTTTTTATATCTGCTCTCATTTAGACGCAATAATTAATATCGTTAAAAAGTAGTAGAAACTTGCGAGCATGACAAGAGGGCGAGGTACATAATTCAACGCTAAAAGCAATAATCTATAAATGTAGGTTTCTTGTAGCCAATTTACGAAAGTTAAACAATAGCAATCCTAGAAAATTGTTTTAGCCAACGTTTCAAACCAAATTGTATCCAGTGTTACGAACTTCTGAGGCACAATCTCTAATGCGGAAACCTCGTGCATTTAACTGCGGTGCAAGAGATCACGCGTAACGAATTGGTAATTCTGGATAAATATTTACTCATAAAGTTGGCAAATACCATTATCTAGGATTGTCATTGAGTATTTTATCCATATTGGCTTCTAAAAAAGCGTAGAAATCAGTTGATGTTTTCAGCGTGTATTTATCTACCACGCACTCGTTGAGGTCGCCGCCTAGCCGCGTGTGAGAGGCACAGGAGTGACGGAGCAATAAGGTCGACCTTGAAGCGCGCATCAATTGCCGCGTCGCCTCAACGATTTAAGAGCGAGCCAATATTACCGTCGTTCCATTTTTACATCTTGTATTATTGGTGGAAAACCAGTAGCAAAGTAGCAAAGTTCAGTGATATTTTATATCCTAGTTTCGCAAACAATGTGTTACTACATTTTGAGGTACGACAGTCTGAAATGACCGTTTTATAAAAAAACTCGTTTGAGTGCTTAGAAAGTGTTATTAATGAGTGAGATGTGTTTACGTTATGAATAATATTTTATTTTATTGCTTTTTTGTTTTATGGAGTGGTTTATTTCTGCAACTTGGCAACATTCGTACACAACGGCTTATGTCCCAAAAAAAAGTTCAGTTTACAATACTAAAACTTGGCGTTCAAACTAAATATAAACATATTTTTTAAAATTACTATTATCTACCTTTAAAAGGGCAGTTACAATGTACGTTTACATATTACTCTCTCCTGAAGCATTTACGTTTTACGTAACTTATGTTCTCGTTTCCCCGTCTACTTTCAACTTAGAACATAATTGTTCTCACAATTTAATGTTGTCTCTCTTCTTCTTCGACTTAAAGGGTGTGTTTATATTTATACCACTGTAATCTCTCTGTGTTTCAGTACTCGTTCCTTCTCTCTACACTTTCAATACTAACCCCTTTACTCTGCTCCTGTTAGCTTTGTCTGTCTATGTATCCTGAACACTGTTGATCCTCTCTGCCAGCTGTCTTCGTCATTCACTCGTGTTGTTTGTTCCCGCTGCATGTTAGGTCTGTCTTCGTCCACTTCTTATCTTGCCCCCCCCCTCCTCCCTCTATGTGTGGTTGTTCGTGGTTATCGTCTTCTCACCCCAGACCACCACGTACTGTTCTATGCGACGCTCGCCGTGTTACGCAGGTGTAAAGACGGTTCGATATAAAACAACACTTTTCATGCCTTACTTACGCATTTCTTTTTAGACAATGTATAGCTTCCGGCCAATATTTAAGAGTCTGAGGTCACATTAATTGGTACTTTTTAACTTGCTTGTTATTTATCACAGTATGTTCAACATTCACCAGAGTATTGCGAACCACGTATGCAATCACTGCACAATTCACTGCCGGATGTTGTATCTACGCAAACCAGAGGTATGAAAGACAGGTTTATATTTGTGCTGGTTTCGCGAATATTAATTTTCTTACATCTAGAAAAGGAGCAGATACGTAGTTAAACCGTCACATAAATGTTAGTAGGTCTACTATGTCCATTGACTAAAATAATTTGTCGTTAAGGCCATACTCGTCTGTTTCTACGCTTTTCGACAATTTTTCCTAGTCTTAATAACAGATGTAAAAAATCCGTTTGACACTTTGGTTAAAGATGGTTTCAACCATACCATGGCTTTATCAAGACAGAAAATACTGTGCCTTTGGCTGATTATGTAACTAACGACAAAAATGTAAATATTAGTTGTTACCGTATTAATTTCTTGTCTTGAAAAATAGGAAATTACGAAAAAAAAAACACATTTAAAACAAAATTGCTAACAAGTTTGCGATATCTGCTCTCGTTTAATATTAAAAAAAAAAATATTATAAAAGCCGTAGAAACCTTAACTAGTTACAATTATATAATGTTCTGGTTTGAGAGAGTGAGACATGTTAACAAGCACAGTATTCAACGCACGTATGGGATTGTTTTACGATATAAGTTTTATAATCTACTAACTTTTAGGATTTAAAACATATAATCGCAAAAGCAGTAAACAATAATATATTGTATTCAGATTTCTTATGACACCCGCGATTGTTTGTTGTGCTGACGTCATTGAAGTCACGATGCAGATTGGCTTGACAATGGTGCATTTTCATTCGCGTTGTGCCCGCTACATCCACAATAGCGCGAAAGACGCTATATATATATATATATATATATATATATATATATATATATATATATATATATAAAATATACACATACATACATACTTGCATTCGCATCATAACGTAGTGTGCGTACACACGCCACTGTTCGTCAACTTTCTACTTCGTACGTACATATAAGTAGTGGTTGTTAAGCCAGCTGTGATTGGTCGTGACGAGGGTGAGTACTGAATCCGATTTTAATGGTTTCTTTCCCTCGAATTCTTCCTTATTGCCATACATTATTTTTTTTTCGGCAAACACTATTTACGCGGTATAATCCGTTGCCTACATTTTGCTCCAATAGGAAATATACTTTCCCGCACGTAAAGACTATACGTTACTGTCTAGTACGAAGTTCACTGCGTACACGAGTATAGATGTACATCTGCCTTTAGTATCAGAAAGGGCAGACCTCTCTCGCCTCCCACCAAGTCGATACGGGTTCGATTCCCGCCGGGGACGATCCTCGGATTTTCACATGTGGGAATCGTGCCGGACGATACCGCTGGTCGGCGGGTTTTCTCGGGGATCTCCCGTTTCCCCCGCCCTTTCATTCCGGTACTGCTCCATACATCATGTCACCCCTCATCAGCGCTGAAGACCTCGATGTTAAGCGCTGACGAAAATATCTCACTTTAGTCTTAGAAACTATGTGTCGCTGGGAAGATTTTAACGTCTGGCAGACCTATAAAGTTGTTACCCCTGAAATACATTCAGTAATGTGACATACATTATTTTGAAATTAAGATTATCGTCTGACTGTAAATATTTTTGGTGTCTGATGTCTGTACGTTAGCTATATACATGTGTGTTGGTGTCGTGGATAACACTTTCATCTGTCGCCCAATATTTCAGCGTCGCAGTAATATAGATACAGCAATGCTGCCTGTTCTTGTGGTTCTTTAATATCCTATAACGGAATTTCCCTGCTTTAAGATTGACGATTTTTTTTTCCTTCCCGAACATTACATTCACACCAGACGAAAGCTATGAACAATTACAAAGCGAAATCACACTTATTTTTCCCCTTCATATATAGTTAATTTGTGTGTAACTCAGCGTTGTGTAAGCGCTGTTTATATTATCAGTGGTGTTCTATCAGTTGTAGTACGAATAACCGTATAAATGTGTTGCACGTTTATAAGACGATGTTCGTTATTGTATCTCGTCTGTAGCTTATCTTCTTTCTGGTAAACTTCGTAAATGCTTAAATACGCAGTTCAAAAATATTTCTCAGCATTTAAATGACAGACATACTACTAACTAAAGCTGTGCACAGAGGTTGGCGACAAGAGCAGGCGATGTGTAAGGGGTACTATGGTTGTGTATGGAGAACAATACTGTGTATCGTATTTTATAATATGTTGACAAATTGTGCCGTACAGTGCGTGAAACAAAGTGACTGGCATCGTCAGCGGGAAGTTCTCTCTTGTTCTGTGGAGTATCTGTTCCCATCTTCTGATACTTCTTCTATTCCTTGGATTTACGCTTGACAGAAACTGCGAAGTTTAACTGTCGGCTCGCTCACTTGGTTTTGGTATTTGTTGCGTTCACATGTAGTTCAGCACAGTTTCCTAGTGGAGAGGTAGGATGTCAGGTTCCATTGCGGCGAACCGAGAGCGGGAAGGTCTCATGTATTTTTCTGAGGGTTCGTCTTTTCCTAATTCTGTTTTGGTCCGCCTTAGAGATTCCATTCTGGTTTAAATGCTTATTAGTTATTCTGTATCGTTCGTTGTGCGATTTATTCCTATTTTTAAATTGAGTTTAGTGTGTGGTAGTAAGCGATGCAGTTGTGTGCGTACACGAGCTTTGACTAGTTTGCCATGTTGTCAATCCAGCTGTTGGGAGTTCACTATGTCTCGAATTCGGACAGTTATTAAATTATTGGATTCGGTTTTTTATACCCGATGGGTCCTTGAATTTTTATTCGTCTTGCGAAACTGTCTCAGCATTATACCGTATTCATGAATCCCAGTTGTGACTGCCTTAAGCGATACTAATGACGGTTCAATTACGCAGCTGTAATTTACGCGTGGATTGTTTTGTTTAGGCGTTGTAATGTTTTCTAAAATGTTAAAGAGTGGTCCCAACATATTGGTTGTTTAAAGTTTTGTATTTACTGCTCGTATTTTCTGCAGTGACGTAAATGTACGTAAATTCATTGTGTGTAATTTAATTGTAAATATTTGTGTTGTAGCACAGGTATATGCGATGTTCGTGTGGGCTCGAATTGTCCAGCAGTTAATGTTGAAACCAGCCGACGTGGGCTTTGATCGCCCGCTTTACCTTTAATTTTATTTACTTGGTGTTTATATTGTCGGGTCCCCATGCCGCCATGCACATTCATTAGGTTTGTGAAATGAGCCATTATCTCTATTTAAATTTGTCTTGTAATAAAATATTTATAACCCTCATTACTGCAGTTCATTTTGTGGAACGTCTCTTGTGCTTGCGTATTATTATATGTGTACTTGTTGGGTTTAAAATTCAGCACAAAATCTCACTCAGGCTTTTCTTTAAGTTCGGTTTGTTATTGTATGGCCGCTATTTCGACTGACAGCACGACACATCGTGTACATATTCCAGATTGTATATATTTATAGTTTGTCATCTAATCTTTAATTTCAAAGGCGTGTATTGTTGTATGGCAGCTGTTTTGGAGGCTTGCACAGATTAACTCATATCGGGTTGGTTAGAACCAACATTAAGGAAACTAGGTTCGTTAGTAATGCTGATAACATACTCGTTATGATGTTTGATTGATGTTTGCAAAGGTGATGTATGGCAAACTGGAGTGTTTCGCCACTGCTAGAGATTGTTGAGTCACACAAAACCTATAGTAACATAAAATACTAAGCACGAGAAATTAACAAAAACGTAGAATAGCAACATGGAGGTTGTAAATGGCTGTTGTTAACATACGTCCATTATGTATCGACTTTGTTCTTGTTTCGAAATTATTTGTACGTGTGATGGCTGGAGCCATTTTTGGCTTCCTTAGTGTGTGTTTCGTAGTTTTTTGTTCGTTTTCTGGTGCTCAACCTTTGTTTTACTTGTAACTGTTTTTTTTTCTGTGACTGAGCAACATTGTCTAGCGATGACGTGTATGCAACAAAACATTTAAGTTTGAACTACTCGTAAATTTTATTTCGTTTCGACATAGAACGCTATTAAACGTATAACACACGACACGCACGCAAGAAATGCTGCCATTTCAACAAATGTACACTGAGAGATAGAATTGTTTCATTATACTAAATATATTTGTTTGGGTGATGTTTGCTTCAGCTAAACAATATTTTGTTGGTAAGACCAAGCTTGGAGTCCTCCAAACAAATTTAATTATTTTCCTCGTCCAAATTATTCATTTAAACGCAATTTGTTTGTGCCAAACGTATATTTGGTTGCTACAGGAAGTCGAATAAATATTTTGTGTAAACAAACAACCCGTTACAACTTTTCAACAAAATAATATTGTTAGTTATAAGTGAAGTGCTTTGAACCCACAATTTTTTTTTTCGATGGACTAAATGATTTTGTTGGCGAAACTAAATACATTTAGTTGACTTGCGGAAGATGGCAGGCTGGCGTACGTAAGCGATAAGATGGCGAACACTGTATACCTCAACATTCTAAATATAAGTTTGTGCCACAAGTAGGACGTCTAAACTGTTAATCAGCATAATTATAGTATCTTAATTTTAGCTATAACAATTTCAAAGTGGTTAATTCGATTGATTACAAAATAAATTGCTATAAACTTGGAAAACACCGCAGCTGCACGACTCGTTCGTTGTGCTGCGGCCCTGCGGTCCACAACTTAACTATTCCTTTACAAATAACAATCTCGCTGTCATGGAAGCACTCGTAGTTCAGTTAGTTAGGCCATGAGCAGAAAGAGGCAAGTGAAGGGATAATGGGCCAAGTCCCGGAGCGACACCATACTTTTTTTTAGCTCTTAAAATTTTACAAATTTTTCAGTTTATAAAATATAATTTTTTTAGTTCTTAAAATATTGCATGTGCATTTGATATGGCCAACGAAATATTTGGTACTGCTAACAAAATTCAACTATTTGCCTCAAACAAATCAAGGGAACAAAATAATTTAGTACGAGCAAACAAATATTTCTTTGCCGCTATACAAACAAATGATTTGGTTGATTCAAACAAATTTAGTTTGCACCAACAAATTTTTTTTCTCAATGTAGCTTAGTGAAAATGCGCGTCGTTATTTTCTTCCATAAAGGTCTTTATTCGCCGGCCTTGGTTTCTTTCAGTGCTATGTTTTTGTTCTCAGTGAAGTAATGAGGCCAAACAATAGTAAACTTCAACCGACGCATCAAATATATAATCCTGTATAGTCACAAGACGTGACAAGCCTGCAAACATGATGGTTTTATGATTTAGGATTTCTTTGTTCGCTGACTTCCAGTGAGTGAGTGTGAGAGAGGTTTTGGTCAGCATTTAACATCGAGGTCTCTAGCGCTGGTGAAGGGTGATATGAGGCGAGGATGGAGCAGCACCGGAATGAAAGGCGGGGGAAACGGAGATCCCCGAGAAAACCAATGGCATCGTCCGGCACGATTCCCACATGTGATAATCCGGGGACCGACCCCGCCGGGAATCGAAGCCGGATCGCCTTGATAGGATGCAAATGGCCTGACCATTCGGCCACCTCGGCCCCTCTCGCTGTTTTCATGACCTCACAGGGGGTTGGGGGTGGTATGGTCCCGAGCCATCTACCCCACGAAATGACTGAACTTACACTAGAGAGAACGGTGTAATAGAATACGGATCTTCACTTGCCTCACGAAACTGTATAAATAAAACGCCTTTTTGCGTCTTAAAATCAAATTTTTTAGGAAAAGTCGCCCGAGTTCACGGCTTTAATATGTGGTTCTTTATACCATTCTGAGATTCGGGAGTACGTAATATTTTGCATTCGTGTATTAGAAAGTAATGGTCATTGTAAGTCCTATGTATAGTTATTAACCAAAATCTAAACTTGTTGAAATTTAACTCCTGAGGTTCGGGCCCTATTCGAAAAAGAACTTCTGTATGCGGCCCTAACTGTCTTCAGAATTTTTACATTGAAATTCAATTAATTAAGAGACTACAGGAATCAAAACAATTGACTACAAATGTTTGCAAAGCATTTTTAAATATTTGCATCATTTTTCTACAAATATCAAACGTACCTCAGGCAGCTGTGGTGGTTTCGGACGGACAGAGAAAGAATGTGGAATCGTACGTTCAATTATTGTTCGTTGTCGGTGCTTGATGTTTATGGAATGTAAACTTGTGGCGAGGAGGTTTTTTCAAATGAAATTCCTCCACTCTTGTAGGTGGTTAGGAACATTCTAAAATAAATC
The DNA here is from genome assembly GCA_003012365.1 of Medauroidea extradentata. Taxonomy (NCBI): domain Eukaryota; kingdom Metazoa; phylum Arthropoda; class Insecta; order Phasmatodea; family Phasmatidae; genus Medauroidea; species Medauroidea extradentata. Next base: position 7,077 of record PNEQ01011626.1, on the reverse strand, counting down.
TCTGCACATCGTCGTTGTAAACTAAGAGTGCCACACAATCACAATGTTAGTTTGTATATGCTGTTCACGTTAAATTAACCACTTGTGTATCCTTGATTCGTTTATTTTTCCTTTCAACCATTTTGTATATTGTCGTCACTTGTTAATATAAGTATACAATGTTTAATCGTGTACATAGAGTTGCCATACTCGAAACTTGAAATCTAGGATCAAAATGTGTAATTAGTGATAGTAATTCTTTACAGGACTGCCATAAAAAATGTTTGATTGACTGTGAACAGTGTGCAATTTGTTAGCTTTGTATTGTTGTCCAATGTGTGGGCGGAAACACGTGTAAATTGCGGACATGTGCCGTATCTTTGTGAATGTAGTCGTGTTTTAAAGTAAGCCTCTAGGAGCACATCTGCGCTGCTTTATAAGACACCTATGTACCACATTTAATTTTCCTAGCTTGAAGTGCTGAGTTAGGGCAGTGACAAGGGTCAGACTGCCACGCTCGACGAGAACCGCTTCTCATATGTGCGCAGTGCCCTATACTGGCGTACAATGTTTTCGTACTTTTTTTTTCCCTAAGAGATTTCAAGCGGCGACACTACGATTTTATTTTTGGATAGTTTGTAGGAAATGCTAACGTAGGCTTCTAGTTTACTGTTTTACGAACTAGTTTTCTCTTTCACGAATCAGGAAAGCAATTTTTTACATCTGTAGTGTGCTGCATTTAAATGTGTTCCAGCATGTGGCAATTTTTTTTACCAAACTACTACTCAACAATAATTAAATTTTGTGTAAAACTATGTCGCTGCAAGTTCCAAAATTCAGCACTCATATTAGAAACGGTATTTTCGAGCCGTTAAAATGATTAAATCGGCTTTCTCAGAATGTCGTGTCTAGAGAAATAACCACCAAATTACAAAAAAAATCTTTAAAGCCTATTACCTAAAAATTAAATTATATATTTATAAGTTAGTCCCATGCGAATGAGGTAAAGTGAGTGTGTGTACTTAGGTCTCGTCAACAGCGAGGTCAACATAGACTGTGAAACACAATTTGGTACGATGACAGCAGCTGGGAGAGGAGTCAACCATGGCCTTTGTTAAGAATTCATCTTAGCATTCGCCTGGAGCTATGTAGGGAAACCATGGAGAACAGAAATCAGGAGGGCGGGGATCTAACCCGGGTACTCCAGAACGTGAGCCAACGTGTTACCGTCGCGCCACTTCCTCGGTCATGCGAATGATGATGATAGTAAATCCCTGCATGCCACAGTCACGTGGCTTGCATGTACAGTGATTATGAAGGTCGGTCAGCGGCACCCTTACAGCTACGTTGATGCGTCGCTCACAAACCTAGCCTAGCTAGGGAGTCACCTTAAGGTGGTTCACTTGGCAAAAATGTATAATTGTATGTTGACACGACATAGTGTTCGTTTTTTACACGTTACATGTGACTTAATTTTCCACTTGTAAACATTATTTATAGCTCTCACAGTTTTTACATAGCGGCATGCCAAAGTTATAATTCGCAAGTTACGGGAACATAGTAATAACAAAACCGAAGTGTCTTAGTCGAATAAAATAATTTACACTGAAATTATATACAATGGGCAATATGCTAAAATATTTCACAACACGCAACAAAGTCCTTTTATATTAAAAAAAATTGCCATAAATGAAGTAAATTGTCGTCATGTTCAGATTTTAAAAAAATGTACAAAGAAAGATCTTTGTGTGTTTTTAAATATTTTAGCAAATGCCCTATAATGTCTACATTCATTTTTCAATTATTTCATTCGATTAAGACACTTCGTTTTTGTTATTCCTATGTTCCCGTAACTTGCAAATTTGTGATTTTTCATGTCACTGTGGGAAAACTATGCGAGTTAAAAAATGTTACAACTGGAACATGTAGTCACAAGTAACGACTATTATAGTCGTTACTTGCACGGCGTAGTGTCAGTCTTATAATAAGACGGACACTATGCCGTGCAAATATAAAGTAGCAAATTGTTGCCACGTCAACGCCCTTAATTAAGGGTGTTCAAGTGCGATAAAATCATAATTTTAAATTTATACGAAATAGTGTTAGTTTTGTTGATGATACTTTTGAGTGCAGTTTCATCTAACAAAACAAATTAAGTTCTCATAGTTTTCTCATAACGGTGCGTCTGAGTCAAAAAAGCATGTTATGCTGCCGTGCAAATAGTGAAAACCCATGAACTTTTTTCAAATTTTTAATAATGTTGAATTCGCAATTTTTTTCTGTACTTTGCTATATTTTTAAAAAATTCTAAATTTTTATTTGTGGGTTGTGAAATGGTTTATTTCAGAGCTTATGGGATGTTAGTCCACAGTGAATTATTTCATTCAAGTACATCAATTAAATTTCGCTATTCGCTTGGCAGCGTAACAAGCAAATTTTGACTTTGACGCACTGTTATGAGAAAACATTGAGAGTTTAATTTGTTTTGTAAGAGGAAAATGTACTCCTACGAAAGTAACACTAATTCATAAAAATATAAAATTATGATTTTATCGCACTTGAACACCCTTAAGCTTGTCGTATGCAGTGCTCTAATACCAAGTAGCATATAAAATACAGAGTTGGCACTCCGAGGTTAAGCCTCGCGTCTTATTTTCTGGGCTGTTTTGGCCTCACTAACGATTATACGTTGCCAACCACACAGCTTGAAATCTTAAAAGGAATCGCCTGCTTAAATTATTATTTAGGTACTTTTTGAAGTGTTAGTACATAATGCCTGGAAAACACTTTTATACTTTCTTCTGTGCATATAATTGCTTATTTCCTTTATTAATGACTGTTTTCAGTTAACTGATTTTTCAAAAGAATTTGGTTTTGTCCCTACAAATTACCGCCGTTAACAACGTCATGTTGCTGTTTTAAAATTTTATAAAGCATGATTTGAACATTTATTGGGGTATGTTCGTGTATATGAAAGTATGTTTATATAATTTAATTGTACGCATCAAAAGTAGCATGAGTTTGTAAAATATTTTTTTGGTAAATGTTTTGACTAGGGTATTCGCAATGAGGCACTCAACATTTATTACACACATTATTTGTAGTGTAAATCCAATACTGCATACATAAAAAGCAATCAGTGACACTCTAATTACATAAAACACCAAAAACTCGCCTTCAAATGACTTGTTTTAAGGCAATTGCAACCTGGAAACACAGCATTTCACACAACCGACACGTGGTAACGGACAAATGTAATAAAAACGACCATGCTCACAAACCCAAGGCGCAAAATGTTTTATCGTTTTACATGTTTAAACGGAAACTGTTTGCTATCTTATAATTCTTATAATTTAGTCTTATATGAGTATAAATAACACAATCGTGCTCATTAATTGTGACAATATTGCCGAAAATACAAGTGTCTGGTGGTTATGTTGAAATGTAACTGAAAGATGTACGTGTTGTTTAACAGTTCAGGCATTGTACAATTTATTTCCGGTTTTTTGCAGCCCATCGGTCGCAAAAAAAAAAACTAACTCTCTTAAATTATGTTCAAATTTGATGAATGATCATAAACTAAAATAACACGCAGGCTTACGATGCAGCGCATTGTTTAACTTCACAGCTGAAATATCTTTGTTGTACGTATTCTGGTGTCATTTTAGGCATTGTGTAAATACGAGCGGAAAGAAAAAAAACTGTTGTTTGCTGTACCTAATATTACGTAATCTGCTATCTCGCTTGTTCACAATCTTGAACAACGCTCGATACTGTTTATGCTGTATTGGCTGTAATCAATATTATTTAAAGTTTATACCATGGCAAATATCACAAATGTTTTTTTTTTTTTCGTATTGTTAAAAATGGTTTTTGCTCCAATAGGTATTTTTTTTCAAAACCTAAAATTATATGATTTTCAATCAAAAGTCAATTTCGTTAGTTACATAATTAGTTGAATCCATAGCATTTTTCTTGGAAAAAAAATTAGCCGACGAGAACCATTTTAAACAAAATTGCCATACACATTTTTGACGTCTAATCTCGTTTAGGCATAAAAAATAATGACAGCAAACGTTGTAGAATCAGGGCAGCAGGGTTGTAATGTTGAGTATCAACGTCAACAGAAGTTGGTTTAATCCAGTCTTACAGTGCACAGAGTAAGAATTAGCGCAATGTTTCAGATGAGGTGTGACCTTGCCACTCAGATAACACACTGAATAAACCAATGGAACTACGAACATTATATATAGGAAATGTCTCATCCGAATAATGTAGGTCGCCACAATAATACAGATTTTAGAAACTCAACATAAACATATACATTTACGTAAGTTTATCGATATCTCTGAATTCTGTTAATGAGATTTTTTCCCCCAGTAGCAGCAGTACCTGATAACTTTATTCTTCCAGTAGTTACGATGACAGAGATAAAAATATAGTAAACTATCTTGCTCGTTAGCGCGTCGCATCTTTTCGCTTCGCGAGAAGAGAAACTAATTTGAAAACTTTTGAACGTGGGAGTTATTCTTCCAGCAACTATAGAGTATCTAGGATGTAGTTTTGTGTCTGCGATTTGAAAACTTGTTAATTACTTCACCCCTGAAGTTAAATGTATCTGCAAACGGATGGGCTATTATCATAAAGAAAACTGCCAAATTACAATGATTTAAAGTTTGATAGTGTTTTGTTAAGCAATAGTAGACTTGTTATAGTAACGACTTCTTAGCTATTGTTGACATTTTATTGGTATATAAAATGCTTGATTTTCTCCTTTTTGATTTTCATTGTAAAAATATATTTTTGAATGGACATTGGAACATGTTTATACAATTGTGTTGTATAATAAGGATGCAGTTAATTTAAACTACGAATTCATTCATTAAAATTGGACATTATTTTTGATGTACACAAATTTGCACTTTGGCCTATACTGCGTGCACTTTGTTCTATACTGCGTGCACTTTGTTCTATACTGCGTGCACTTTGTTCTATACTGCGTGCACTTTGTTCTATACTGCGTGCACTTTGTTCTATACTGCGTGCACTTTGTTCTACACTGCGTGCACTTTGTTCTACACTGCGTGCACTTTGTTCTATACTGCGTGCAATTTATTTTAGAATGGCGTGCTTTATGTGCGTGCATTAGGCCCTATAAGTTACACTACTTAAGTAAGTAAAACGCTTTCAGTTTTAAATAATGGATCCTAATTAAACTGTGTAACGGGGAAAATCGCACACCGATAAACTTCTTTTTATTCAAGTGGTTTACCAGTTGTCTTTGATACTTCCATATGCAGCTTACTTGAAGAGCTAAGGAAAAATCTTCGGATACGTTAGTTTTACGTAAGTGGACTCTATAATTTGCAGTACGATCTTGTATTAGGGTAGAATCTGGTGTTAGTGTTTCTTTATACAAAGTATATTTCCAGTGTGGGAGAAATAAAGAATGAGAGAGATAAGAGAAGATAGTGTTAAGTGTACGTGTGAACATACGTATCGTCATAGATGAATGAAATAAATAGTTAATTCACTGATTGTTGGAGAACGTAATGCAATAGTTTGCACAAATTGTAAACGTATATTATAAGCACGGGGCTGTTATAATACTTGCTTCGGTAGCATCATTCAGTTATCTAACAACGTAAACTTCGTTACCGGTTACAAAACAAGATTATTGTATAGTGCCTTGCAACACCTTCAACTAGGGATTTTCCCACAAATGTTTAAATTGACTTATTTCTTAATTTTGTGTTGTAAGGAATCCATCATTCAGGTTTATAAAAGTATGCAATAACACCCCGTATGTGTATCTATAACATAAGGAATACTGAAGAAATGTGAATTGTACCTACATAGTCGGTGAGGAATATTCGGTTATTTGTTTCTGTAAACCGATGTAACTTTACAGTACTTCATGGTAGTAGTTCTTCAAAATACTGTGAAACCTCTGCTTCCTCAACACAAATAACACACTCGCAGATATATACATACATACACGCAATTACAGTGCGCAGACAGCAGCAAAACTTAACGTCTACTGATACTGTCGTCGTAATTACGTAAACAGGCTAGTATAAATAAATTTCTTTTTTTCTCAAAATTATAGGATATGTTGTGCAGCAATAAGACAAAGCGAGAAATAAAAAAAATTACTCATCGTTGAAAATTTGAACTGAAAAAAATTAAATCCTGAGTTTTCAAATCCACACACCCGAACCAATCAGTTACATTATAAATTTGTTTTAACTGTAACATATTAGTATACCAAGATAATATATTATATATTTTTAATATTATATATTTATATTATGGCAGTAGCCATATCTACAAAACATTACACAAGCGCAAATGTACGTGCTAGAACCGCTACTCCATTGTCAACTATCACCATCGAACAGCTATATCGATGCAGTGTTCTGTTATGTTGCCGTACTGGGGAGGTAATATTAATAGTCCCGAACATGTCCGAGCGACCGTCGTGCCGTAACGATACCACACTCTAGAGTAAGCTGTGTCTTCACGCGATATTTCCTGTCGTTAACAGGATGACTGAAGAAAATCTATGTCGAAATGTTTCGATGTCTATAGCTAGAAACTCAGAATAAGCGTCCAGGCTCGACACAGTTGGGACTAAGACACCTACAGATGACAAAGTTGCGGGTTTGAGTCCCGCCACATATTGTAGGTGTGTCCATTCTTTGTGTGTGTGTAATGAGGGTAACTCTTCCATCGTTTTTCACCTAGCGTAGGGCAGTTACTTAAATATTCTTGTATTTTTTAAATAAAATATAAGGAAGACCAGATAGCAATATTTGGCCAGCGGTATACTAGTCGACCAGTCGAGTGTGTATAAGTAGTGTGAAGTAGTGAGAGTGTACTTTCACTACAGTGAGACAGTGTTTGGTAGCGCTGCACACCTGCTGTGACAGTTAGGTAATTAATCACACTCTTGTATCAGCCGAGCAGGCAGGTCCAATCACAGGGACGCCCAGTATGTCGGAGCTGGCTTGCTTGAGAAACTATCCACTGTGCCTCACGTCGCACCAGCTGTGTCAGGCTATGTCTGTGTTTGGTAGCGCTGCACACCTGCTGTGA